>CAEGAG010274123.1:0-111968 GCA_903067065.1 Brachyrhaphis terrabensis
TTCTGTGTACCGTCTGTATGTAGGCACATGCGGCTTATAGACAGGTGCGGCTTATGTATGTACAAAATGTTTTTTTTCCTTTAAGAATGTTCTGTGTGCGGCTTATAATCAGGTGCGCCCTATAGTCCGGAAAATACGGTAGTCGCTGTCGGATTTCTAATAACTCCAAACTCCAAATGAAACACAGTAACTGACCAGGGTTTGTTTTGTGGTTACCAAAAATCACATCTTTTTTATTCCAATTCACATATAATCTGATCTGCTTGTGGAGTTTAACTATTTTATCAACTGTATTTTTCCGCGATAAAAAAAGTTCCCAATACTGAGCCTTGACAATCTTTAAATTTTATCATTAAGCTGAAAAGGAAACTGCTTTTCCCGCTAGACTCTAGGGAGCGCGACAGGACGCATATGGCAAGTGTACAACACTACGCCATACGTTTAGAAGTAAAAAATAAATAAATATATATATACTGTTGGCCCACACCGGTGAGTGTGGTGGTCTTTATGGGCGTAATCTTAAAAATGTTTCTCTTTGCGAGTGTTTGTCTCTTTCCTCCATTTTTTTTCCCGCACAACTGTCTGCGTAGCTGCAACAGTTTAGAGGGACACAGTGTGGAAAATTCGGTCTACTCAGATGTGTCGAACATAAACCAGGCTTAGGAAACAACTACTGCACAGCTATGGATGTGAAAATGATTGTTTGGAAGAAGAATACAAATACAGCCTGTATAGGTTTAGCTCAAATAACAAGGCTGACTCTTAATGCAACGTCTTTCCAAAAGATTAAGTAGTAGCCCACTGATTACCAGGCAGTAAGTACTGTAGGTCGCCCCAATTGACTCTTTGACATAATTCTTCTTGTACAGCTTTCAAAAGAAGAACAAAAAACCCTCCTAACCATTTTTCCGTCCAATGAAGTATAATACCCACATGTGAACTGAATGAACGCTGCAACCATTTTATCAATGAGTTCATTGTAGTTTAGGTCTTTTTCCAATTTAAAAGGTTCACAGTGAGCCTTTGCTCCACTCAAGCACATCACATCATCTTTTGTACAAGAAAAACCAACAGCACATGATCTCATGGTGTTTATCTAAAGAGGCTTAGTAAAAACTGCATGTGCTTAATTGTTCGGCGTAACAGCAAACAGCCCTTGTTTATGTGAACTTGGATGTCTGTTCCCATCCGGAGAAATGCAGCCGATCTGGAAGACAGGAAAACAGAAGAAGAAGAAGAAGGAGGAAAAAAAAAAGGCCACCCACAGGGCAAGTAGCTGTCATCACGAATTCACTAGAGGCTCAGTTCACTCAATTCGTGGGCAACCTCTCTGACAAAAAAAAATAACACCTTCTATTGAAGATCTTCACAAAGGAGACCTCTTACATTCTCTGGCTGGGAGATTACTGGGAGGGCTGGTACAATTACGCGTCCTCAGCCTGAATGGAGCGGAGCACAGAGTTGTGGCTAATCTGCAACTCAAACAAGACTAAATCTAAGCTAATCAACGGCGAATCACAATGCCAGGCACTGGCGAAAAAACACAACAACCCGTCGTGTGTGTGCGTGCATGCATGTGTGTGAGAGAAAGAGAGAGAGTGTGTGTTGGTGAATCACGCTATGCTTTTCAAAACATGGTGAAACACACCCTTGGGCTTGAAACAGCTCAGTCAAGGAGCCATTCAACACATTTGAGAGGAATACACACGCACACACATGGCAATGCAGAAACAAGTGAAAACATAAAATTACATTGTGCATGAAATATGTCAGGAACAGCCTGTCATAGCAGCAGTTGAGGGGCCAGTAAGCAGTGTGCAAACTCTTAATGTAGGTGCTGAATATGTAATTAAAACACTTCATGGATAGCAGTAACAGTGGACTCCAGGATCATTTTTATGTCAAACTGTGACTATTTTTTTCATTATTTGAAGTGAATATTGTAGAAGTAGCACTTTTATTTTAGCATTTGGAGGGGAGTTACTTCGAAGGCTGTATTCCTACTACAGACTACTACATTTTATGTAATAAGGGTTCTTTAACCTAACCAGGAGTTACTTGATATTTCTACCAAGCCAGTTCAAGGCTAAGCACGATTTTAACTGGTTCCATTTAAAACAATACCAAATAAACCAGTTAATATCAAGCCTAAAGGCCAAATTGGAAACACATTGTTTTTTTTCCTTCCAGTTAATGTGTACATGTGACTATAGTGAACGGTGGCAGCTTATCTATATAAATCACATTATTTGTTCTGTTATCCCTGGAAACAAAAAGCCTTTTATGAACAATCTGATGTTAATGCTATTTATTTTAAAGAAGAGCCATTACTGGTGAATCCTAATTACAATCCCAACAGGTACTCCTTATCTGTGTTTATGAAGAGCAAATCAGTGATGAATTTGTAGTTTCAAATCTGTTTATAAACTGTAAGTGTGTGTTACACTGGAAAAGGGGAGGAGGTTAGATCTGTTTTATAAGCTAAAAACACGTGTCGCATTTACGTGTCAGATCGGTGTTTATAAACCGCAAACAAGTGTTATATTTATGGTGTCAGACCTGTGTTTAAAACTGCAAAGAAGATCCAGATTTGAGGTTTCATATCTGTGTTTATAAATCCTCCTGAGTGACATTTATGGTTACAAACAGGATGCATAAACACAAACGAGAAACATTTAAGCCCCAACCAGAATCCACTCAACTTCCTTTTAATATTTTCTAGAAAAGTGTGCTTTGTCCTAAGCCAAGAAGCTAAAATTGACATTAATTTAGCAATTCAGAGTTTTAAATGTTGCTCACAGTGAGTGCCAATCAGTTTGTCCACACCACTGAGGAACGAACTGATTTTTGGGTCATACTTGAAACTACATGTCCATTCAATACAGGAAGAAACTCTCAGGCAATTAACTTGATATAATGTAAATGCTCACATTTAGCAAAAACACACACAAAAAACCCAAAACTGATTAAACTATGAAATTCCCTTTTATTGCCCTCCAACAACCTAAGAAAAGCCCACAGAGGAACAGACTCACAATGAAACCCTTTAGTCTATGCAGGTACTATGAAAGAATTTTGACTCAACCTTGTTAAGTCATGTCCACATTCCAGTCTGCATTAAAAATGAAACCAGAACACACCCATCAACGTATGTCGTCTTCTGAGAAATCCTCTTAAGAACATATAGTTAGCAGAGCTTTAGAAAGGATTCATCTGAGGAAGATTTTTTTTTTCTCCTCAAAATCACGTGAAATATTAAAAGCTGAATTACTCAATGACATTTTTAGCTTAAGTTTAAACAGTTCGTAAGTTTGTTTCGCTTTACAGGGAACTATGTTAAGTTGAAGTCCAACCTTGACTGGTTGTTGACGCTGTATTTCCATTCAGGATGTGTCCATGTCCAATCTTTTCTTGACTTTTGCTTTATGAAAAACGCATAAGGAACGAATGCAAATGGTTTGCTGTGGCTGGATCGTCTTTTCTCCTTATAGTCTAAACTTCTTTATCGTCTACATGTTTTCTGCCCTGCCTCGTTCTGAGCAGAGGTGACTCACAAACTGCATGTTTGGCAACGTTTTCCAACATTCTGTTACACACACTTAATAGCATGCGCTGCATAGTTTAACCTTCTCTATCATTGCTGCGATCTTCGGTCTCAGTGGGCCTTGCAGACTGAACCCACATGTGGGCTGCGTTTTCTAAGACCATTTCTACTCAGTTTAACACGCTGAAATGACAAACTGGAACTTCAGAATCAGCTGCAACAATAAGAGCTATGAATGCTGGGTGTAAGAATGTTGCTGACGTTTTCTGAAATGATCAATAACGTCAGCACAAAAAAAAAAAGTGTCAGTAGATCATCAACATCCCGCACTCTCTGTTTTACGGAGTTCGTTGAGGAAAACAGGTTTGAAGCTCTGTGGAGATGAGCAGGAAGAACACACCCAGGAAAGATAACGCATGTTGTTTGGGCTGAAAATACCCATGTGTCCAAGCGTTATCCTCCGTTCTGGCATGCTGCTACACGCACTCGGAAAGAGGATCAAATTCCATCGAAGGTAAATCCCAAACCAAGGGCCAACAACTCTCAGTGGGTACTTCATCCTCCTCTGCGCTACCATTTCGAGGTGAAAACGTAATTCAGAAACAACAAAAAAAATTAAACAAATGTTGATTGAGGATGACTGATTGCAGTGCTCATTCAGAGTTAACCATCTTCTGCATTCTTGTTTCCCCTGTTGGTTGTCGCCTTTGGCATCGACCCTCCAACCCCCTCCACCCTCGCTGCTGTAATCAAATGGTTTCATTGAAACTAATGACAAGGCTGTGCTCTTTTAACAAAGTGCTATTGTTCGTGTAAATGTGGCTTTAAGTGGAAGACGGGTAATGACAGGCCAGGGTCTAGCGAGGGAAGTCGAGCTGCATTTCTCAAGTAGCCGTTTAGGTTCTGCTTGAACTGCTATTCTAATCTGTCTGCGACTACAAGAGCAGTTTGAATCTTGTTTAAACAAACACAATTTCATAGGTATTTGCAAAAGAAATAGCCATTTACAATAATAATCAAACTTTTATTGAAATGCTGCAAATACAAGTAATCAGAATCAAAGATTCAAACAGCATTGGTCATAAACTCCAGTCCAGATCGAGACCAGAAAATGTGAATTTGCCATGTGAGCAAAGAGCCTTTCCTCTAGTGTCACACTGCAGCTGATGGGACCAGCCCCTTCTTGGCACCCTGGTGATAGTGGCTCTCCAGCTTCCCTGCAAGAAAGAAGGGGAGTGGAGGGGGTGGTGGAACGTAGGAAGGGTGGGAGGAGAGAAAAGAGGAAGGGATGAATCAAAACACCATCAAAGGGACAGAATGACCTTTCTGAGAGCTCAAGGGCTGCTGATTACAGGCAGCCTTGGGTTGATGCACAGAGACATCGAGATGATGAAGGAAAAGACCAATGAGACCTTTTATTCAACAGAGGAGACTGGAAAATAGCTTTTGTTGGCAGCAAAACAAGACGTGCTTTAATTCAGAGGTTTGTCACAGACTTTAATTACAGGAGCATTAAATGCAACATAAACCGAGACACAATGAAACGACCAAATGCGACGTCTTCAAGTTAAGTTTGACAACTCGGCCAAATTCACCAGGCCTGTATCACCAAATGGAAGATTTTTAATAGTTATTATTATTGAAATGTCTTAGAACAGTGGAAATAAAATGTTTTATGAAAGACAATTAGATTATTAGAACAGCCTTGATGTCATCAACATAATGTAATTGTGAAAATCTAAACATTGGATAAAATATATATATCTATATATAGATGGTGTCATCAGCATAAAAAGACATGCAAATGTGGATTGAAAAGTAAACATATTTACATATTTGTATCTATGTTCAAAGAATTCATTCGCGACCAATATAGATCCCTGTGGAACGCCATTATTTTGAAACTAGACTGTTCAAAACTCCTAGTGTCTAGTTTGGTGGGGATAGTTTACAGTGATGCAACAGAAATGTTCACCATCTTTTATTTTTTACTCATTTACAAATGTATTAACAGTTATACACATACAATTTGGCATACAATTTAAGACATGGCATACATATTCATGCTATACAATATTTATTTACATTTTTTTTTGCAGTGATTTAAAATGAAAGTTATACACTTGAGTTGACGTCTTTATTATATTTGACCAAAATTTAACTAATAAAGTTGTTAGTGACAAACCATAACTAGATGCTAGCAACCTCAAATACTTTATTTGCATTGACGCTGCATGAAAATCTAAGGTTTCAGAAGCTGGTGAATGCACAACTCTCATTTCTTAAATATTTTGTTTAAACATTCCAAGTTTTTTTTGAAGTTTTGAAGTCTCCTGGCGTGCACGCTATGACAAAAATCTGACTTTGAGGAATTCATTCAGGACACACCCAAAGTACACGTGCAACTAGATTTACAACTGCACTACACAAATAAAATGGTCATGCCAACTGGCTTTAGGCTTGCATGTCCTTTCATATTTTTCTTGAGAAAGTGTAAAACTCATTCTTTCACAAAACGAAACATCATTAGATTCTAGTGATCCAATGACAGGAAGGGTTAAAGTTAAAGCACTTTTATGACTAAGCTGCCAAGGGAAGTCGCCAAAGAGCTGAATTGGCGAGCAGGTGAAAAGTGGGGATCGAAGATGTATATAACTGTATATTATCACATGAAAACATAAAAATGTCTAACACTAACATCTAGCAAAGAGCATTGTTACAACATGAAGAAAAGTATTTAGGAATGTTGCTCTGGAGATGCAGATAGTAGGTGAGTGTATTCATTTAATCATTTGGATGCTAATGCTAATTTCTGATTTTGATGGTAAAAAAAAATTCAGAGGAAAAGGAAAAATCAGTAACACCACTGGATCAAAACTATGCAACTGGTTTTGGTTCAGAGTTGAAGCCGATCAGTTCAATACATAGTTGAATAATCAGGAGAAACAGCTGAAAACTGTGAGGGAAGAACATGTTAACTTCTATAATATCGTCCATTCATCATTATTTTGTCTGACGGCCCACAGAATGTAAATATCGAAGCACTTCTGTCCAGAGTGCATCTTCAGGAAGGATTTCGGCACGTTGTTATTCATATAAACGCTGCTGGCCATGAAAGCAGCAAACGCCCTGCAAGCCGCTGACCAGAGCTGACCTCCTAATCTACCGTAACTGCAACCTTTTTCTGTCAATACAGCATCCCCAGTATTGATCACATTTCTCCATTAGAGCTCATCCTCCCAAACTACGCTCCGCTGCTTTGTCCTTTTCTGCAGAACAACCCCTGCTGGATTCCGATAACCCGTGTCGACCTTGTCCTTAACTGCAGAGCAAAATAATAACCCCGTGTCTCACCGCCTCACACAAGCCTCCCGTTTGTGAAACCGCAGGATTAGCCGGCTGTTTTCTCTCCCCATGTCTGAGGCAGGGATGAGAATGATGCAAGTGTGACAGGCAGGAGCTGCAGTTATCACTCGTGCTCTCTTTTCTCATGCTGTCACGTTATGGCTGAACTCTGTGGGTATAAACATGGTGTTTAGCACAAGCGCTGTTTGCTCACCATTTCCAAGCCCGTCTTGAACGGCTGTCAGTGTGTCTCGGTTCTGCCAGAAGCGAGTCTTGCTTCGGCATGGCAACCTCTCCAGATTTTTTTTTATTTTTTATTTTGTTTTTATTATTACTATTTGGCAAAGGCTGCCAAGAGGTTATCCAAGATTACATTAATAACAAATTCATCTTCACAGAATTTCATGCCAAGTTTAAAACGCTTTTTGAAACATTCAGCAGACAAGGGCCAAGGGAGTAGATCCACTGTAGCGTGTCTGTTAGATGGGTGCGAGTGTGTGTGTGGTGGGGGTGGGAGGATAAATATTAGATGGTGAGAGCCTAATAACTGTATCATAAAACCCAGAGATGGCAGTTGTGCTCAGCAGAGCCCGAGTCAGAGCGGTGTTGTGCCAGCATAGGCAGGCTCTCTCTGTTCTGGGAAGCCAATCGTCTAACTCCTCCAACTGGTTCTGTCCTCCCCAGCTCTCCTTGTGGGTGTTTTGTACGGGGTGGGGAAGCCAGAGCCAGAATCAATATGGTGGGAAATTTGCTGCGGTAAATGTTTTCTTGTCTTCTTGTCATAACACGGTGACGTTTCCGCGAGACACCGTGTATCGGCAAAAATGAAAACAAGCTGATTATTGGAGTCAAAGCAAACGTGGAGGGAATGGGCACTCAGTCTGTGCTCCCGGCTCATGAATGCAAAGCCAAGCGTAAAAATTCAAGAACAGCTACGAGCTCTGCAAACAAAGTGTTAATGCTGTCATGGTGGAAGAGGTGGAGCGTTGTAAATACGTTTGCCGATTTAAGAGACTCAAGTTCTTAGAAGAGAAAGGCAGATTTACTTGCATGAAAGGAAGGATCGCAGTATGAATCATTTGATGACACTAGAACCAGACAGCAAGACTTTCATCAGCTTCCGGAGATTGCTTTTTTTTTTTTTTTTTTTTTTTTGTTTCAGCATTATGGTTACTAATAAGCTATGGTGTGGTTTTAACATGACATCAGCAAACTTCCTCTTCGCCCCATTGGAGGCCACGCAATACATGATTACAGGACTTTACCAGATTAACGAGGTCAAATGTCTGTTATTCTAAACTGCGGCCATTGTTATAAAGCAACCATTATCAACAAAGTGGTGACATTAATTATTTTGTGTCATTTGGTTGCTTTGTTATTTTGCCCTCTTTTAGTTTGAATCTTTTCAAAGCAACATTTTCTAGAACAAGACGGATTTTATTACCACTTGATGTTTCGCACCAACCTTGTGTCAATTTGTACAGAATGTCTCATACATGCCATTAAGCTAATTTATGGTCTACTTATAGTCTAAAGTTACTTCATGTGGTAATAAAGCTATAATATTTACCAGCAGGAGGTTGCTCATGTTATTTTGGTTTGATCAGGGCTTGTAATCTAACATAATTCAGACGACTGGGCAAAAACCGACATCAGAATCACAATCAATCGAAAATAGGTGTAAGACTTCAGAAAATGTAACGTTGAATCTATTTTCACCGGTTGCTTTAGAAGGACTTTTTGGAACATGTCTCTCTCCATCACATCACAATGCTTTACTACGAAGAGAAATAAACTGATGCGCAATTTTAACTGAATTGGCAAAAGCTGATGGTGAGACTTTGGTTGTTTCCAAAGTGCTAAGTGAAAATGTAAAGTGTTCGCAATTTAGGCCATGGTTTCCCAAATGGTGCGCAAACAAACAATAAAGTTCGTCATTTCTTTAACCACTAAAACAATACAAAAAAAAACCCTATTTTTTTTACTATTTTAAGTTTTCATTTAGTTTTTTTTAGTTTTGAAAACAAAAAAACACCCACTTTTTTTGTTTTTTTCGTATTCTATTTTGAAATGGAAAAACTAAAAAACAAACCATGCATGGATTTGAATGCCTGCGTGTGTCTAAAGTTTATACCCAGTCTCTTTGTATTTTAACATGCTGGTGGGTATTTTAGCTGGTGATGTCACTGACAAACCCCTTTGTTCACCTGGTAAATAAAAATAACTAATTGCTTTATTCTTCAAAAGTTAGTTAACTATTTAGCAGCTTTTGACAATC
The DNA here is from genome assembly GCA_903067065.1 of Brachyrhaphis terrabensis. Classification (NCBI taxonomy): domain Eukaryota; kingdom Metazoa; phylum Chordata; class Actinopteri; order Cyprinodontiformes; family Poeciliidae; genus Brachyrhaphis; species Brachyrhaphis terrabensis. Next base: position 9,168 of record CAEGAG010274123.1, read on the forward strand.
TACACCCCCCGTTTCATTTTCTTTTTAGACACAAACCAACATTTGAACTCCTCTTATATCAAAAGAAAGCGAAAGTGAAAGACGCGGTGTGCTCTTTGACCTGCTCAGGAAACAAAGGTGTTGGAAAGGTGACAGCTGCTCGCCGATGAGTGCAGCAACATCTCTGCAACACGCCGGGGCACGTGTGACAATACAGCTGTTGTTTCACGTCCCTTTCAAGTACTGCCTCAGCTTTGCGAGGTGATGCCAAAAATAAAAGCGCCAGGTGCTGGCCGCGACCAAAAACCAGAAGACTTGTTGGCTGAGCTCAACCACGTTTTGGAAATGTGGCCCAACCGTCTGCTGCAGATTAGCCACAGAAAGCCACCTACAGCTACAGCGGAGAAACTGAACCGTGTGAAAAATGAGAGATGGTTGAAGTGGTTTAAGCTTCTAGATAAAAAAACCAAAAAAGCAAAAGATAAAAACTGTTTTTCCAACTTTCTAAAGACTCGAATGTTGCTGACATCTTTCCCTGAGGAATCATAACTTTGAATGACCTCTTTAGCATACTAAGAGTTATGGGATCTTTCGCTACAATAAAACAGCTTAAACTCCGCCTGTGGAGGACATGGTTCAGATCTGAAGAAGAAAAGCTGAAACCGCGACACGTCTGATCCCACAACCTATTAACTGGTACCGGTATTACTAAAGAGTGAAGCTCAGCACCGGCTCTGCGATAAATGAAAGGCAACCGTTTAGGAAGCGTCTTTCAGACAGTCATCTCCCCTCATTAAAGCATATCTCTCAGCAAACAGGAGAACAATAACAAGGTTTTGAGCAACTGTTCGCTGTCAACCAGAGGACAACGAGCAGGAGGAGAAACCCTGAGTCCTACAAGCAGACTGCTGCCAGGAGACTCCGACCAGAAACGTTAAATATTCCCTGTGAAAAAAAAAAAAAAAAGCGACTTTGGCTAATGGCTTCGGAGCTGCTGAGCTGTCGCTTTTCAAAATAGGTGCTGCGGAGTCAAGAAGAGCTTCAGGGAATGCAAGTTAAAGAAGAAGGCGAGGCGTGAAGGAGTGGGCGGAAAAAAAACAGAGACAGCAAAAAAAAAAAAAAAAGGAGACACAAGGGATGGGGATGAGAGCGGGGAGCGACGGAGGACACGGCTGGTGGAGGCAAAAAGAGAGAGAAACAGAAAGGCAGGACCATCGATTGGCTGAGATAATTTCCCATTGATTGCTGCACTGTTTGGAGATTGCTAGAGAGAGGTTTATTGCCTGCGCGCTGCAGCTGGGGAGAGAAGGCCATAAAATAAGCACAGGTTGTCTGCAGAGGGCCAGCTCCATCATCAAGACCATAAAAACACACGCCGAGCCACAGAGACACACTTAGACGTCCACTAAACTTAAATAGTCTTTTCCCATAATAAGAAATACAACTGCCCGCATACTATTACTGTAACAGATAATGGGAAAGTACAGCTCATTGGATGGAAAGCGGTTGCACGTAATCCCTTGAAAATCCAGGGGCAGGAGTGCAAAGAGTATTTATTAGATTGAAATAGAGGTCCGCTGACATCCTCCCTGACATCAATAACACGCAGTCCATCAGCCTCCTTGCAATAATAATCATAGGAATAATTGCCAGGTTGCTGTTTCTCTCTAAGAGCGACTGCCCACGCACTGAGAAATGGGAAAAAAAAAGAAAAAAAAAAGGATGAATCCTATTTTTCCTTTTGTATCTTTTTTATCACACATCAATCCCAACGCACCTGAATAATAAACCCGGAACAGCTATGCATGCGGCACGCACGTTAACACACCTTCTGAAGGCACACTCTGGCATGAGGAAATTGCTTCATGCCTACAAATGGTGACACAGAAAAGGGAGATAAAATGGAGCACCCGGCAGCTCTCTGATTGAATGTAACACCTTGAAAACTATCTGTTTCAGTGATTCCCAATGGGTTCCAACAAAAAAACCCACAGCTCAGAGTCTATCACAAAGAAACCAAGGCGAGAGTAAGAAGTAGCTGAAAGTGAAAAGGGCTCTTTCAAACCTTCACTTAATGGCAGGATTCGGTGGCTCGAACAGGGAGCCAGAGTTGAGGGATATTCCAAAAAAGCCCAAATCAAATGTGTGCTTTATAAGAAAGTACATAATAGGCAAAGAACCTTCAGTACAGACATCTTAGAAGATGGTGTTTGGCATTTTGGTTGTATAACCTAAACCTCTTCTATCAGATACTTACGTTTTACTTGGAATATAGCAGAGATCAAAAGTGGAGTCAGAAAAAAAAAATGACTTGAAAGGTTTATGTTCGGCTGATCAACAGAGTTTTCTCTACTATTAATGACAGTTTTGTAGGTTTTACATAAGTTTTTAAAGCAGATCTTTATTTAAAAACGAGTCTAAGGAAACAGTTTGCTTATAATAAGTGCTGCAAAACACTCAGGGATTCCACAGGGAACCATTAATGGACCACTGCTATTCTTTATTTATGTTGAGTATTGGTTAAATGTTTGAAAAGAAAATAAGAAAGATTGTAAGAAAGGTAATTATACCAATAACTGAAATCTTTGAACTTTTCAGCATATACTAACTTATCTGCATCTTTTATATGGTAATAGCCAATCAATCTTTTTGACAGCTCTCTATGAAATATTCCCAGTCTGTTGATTAAACTACCAACTCCAGATTGGTATTATAATTTAAGGTACTTTTTTTTTCAGATGACCATTTAGATTTATTCAGATGAATATAAAATTGAATCTAACTTTTCTGAAGACATGAGCGAAAACAAAATTGAATATTTTTAAAGTGCAGCTCTAATTCTGCTGCGACCATTCAATACCCAGCAGAAAGGCTAAGTGGTGGATCGTTGAATTGAAATTCAGTCTTAAAGAGAATAAAAGCTCAGTCTGAATGTGTCCAGAGCTAAATTGAAAGACAGACTGCCCAATTGACTCGCCTCTTGTGAGGTGGAAGACTAATGGGCCGTTTCCTGGAGCAAAGTGATCAATTTAATGCCTGGAGATTTTCACGTTTCTACAGCTGGACATGTCCAAAACTCCAGCACTGGTCCTTAAAATGGAAAAACTGTAGCAGTTTTGTGTTTAGATGACTACAGATTGAATCAGATATTCCAAAGCTTGTGTAGTGTTGACTTGATTAGGTCATTATGCGTTGTAGACCGCATGAGAAATCTTAAAAAAGAAGTCATATCTGGCTTCAGCTACGTATTCAGCTCTAATTGGTAGATCAATGCAGTATGCACAAAAAAGAAAAGAAAAGAAAAAAAACATTCTGCACAAGTATTTCCCAATTTTCTTGATTTCTGCAGATATGGTAAAAGTGTAAATCTGATGTTTGAATTTTTTTCTCCCCTTTCTTTTTGACGCGTCACCCCAGCGATGTTGCCTTTTTATCTTCTCCTCTCCCGTCTGGTCGAGCTTATGCACCTCCAGCTGAAGTCATTTTGAATGTGAAACCAAGCTGACAGCCTCAAGCACTGCAGGAAAGTGGATGTGTACAAAACCCCAGTAGCCAGGGGAGCACAGCAAGAGGGGAGGGAAACTGCCTGGATTCCCATCTTGCCGTTAGTCACACCTAATTTAAATTCCCTTCCTGCGCTGCCGAGCCAGTGAATTTACAAGTGGATAGAGGAGGTGCTGTTTGAGACTTGTGCTGGCATGCTGTTTGCAAGAGGTTAGGAAGACACATCAGCCGTGGTTCCCACTGCAGAGAACACAGTCTCTCCCATCTCTGGGTCTGTCCAAACCTCCCTGCCTGAAGCTGTTTCCACAGACGCTCAGGGGCTGTAACGGCTGAGTGATTCCTCCAACCAACACTGCACCGTTGAGCCGATTTAGTCACGCACATGACAGTTTGTCACAACTCTCCAGAAATCCAGAGTCTGACAAGTCGGGGACAGCAAACGCGGTGCTGGAAAGTAGAGAGTGTATTTAGTAGCTCATTAATATTGTCATTTTTTAAATTGTTACTTGTTTTAGTTGATACAGTAAGTTCTTTTGAGCTTACAAGGTTTTTCTAAATTGCATCAAAAGCTCTCGCGCTGTGGCTGACCTAAAAGTCCAGCCTTTTAACACCTCATGTTTAATTAATTAAAATGTGCTGTAAACAGTCGTAGGCTTAAACGTGGTAATAAAGATAGTTTCCCTTTTTTCACAGTAGAGTAATTTGAGCTTTTATTCATAATAAGCCAAATACAAATGATGTGAGTCCAGATTTTCAGAACACTACAAGTACTACTACACTATATTTGTGTCATGTGTTCACGCTTTGCAAGTTAGGAGAGTTGGATGTACTCCCACTGCTGTTTACGGCCACAGCGGATGTAAATCTTCAAGGCTGAGACGCTAAACTCATCTAGTGGCTAAGACGTTGTGTAATGGTCAAGAAAGAAAGGCATTAGTATCACAATTACATGTTTTCGTATCATATATATAAAGATATATATTCATACAGTGGTTACATATGTGTGCATGTGATTATTGCACACTATCCCCAGAAGGTGCTGGTTGGGATTTGACCACTATAAATAATGGACCTGTGTGTATAACTGCATACAGCTTTGAACAACATCTTGCCTTTCTCCATACATGTACTAACATAATTAGAATTGGTCTAGTTCTGTTTGAGACCAACCAACGAGAGACTGATCTGCAACCGCGGAGAGATTTTACAGCGTTATTTGAAGGGTAAGATCTACACCGGTGGTTCAAACATTGTGCATTACATTTGTGAGCTTCTACTGACTTTTTATGGCAAAGCAACCAGCTAAGAGAAAAACGCGTGAGAGACTGTAACGTTCATAACATTCTCTTGAGCTAACAATTATACTGTGGCTAGATAAAAAGCAAAATATGTAAGCACGCGATAAAAAAAAAAAACAGAGTAATCAACGCTGCAACTTTAGCGTGTTTTAGTTAGCCGCAACACGCTAGGCTAACGTCAAGAAACATAGAATAGTTGCTCTTCGGTCTTGAATGCAAGAAAACATGATCGGATCGAACATGATTTCCATCGTGGGAGAAGAAGTGGAGTTGGTGGAGGAGTTTAAATACTTCAGAGTTCACCTGGAGAGCAGACTGGACAGGAGTCGCAACAGTAAAGCCGTCTATAAGAGGAGGAAGGGCAGACTGTGCTTTTGGAGGAAGCTTAGGTTCTTAAAGGTTTGCAGCAAGATCCTGCATATCTTCTATCAGTCTGTTGTGAAGTGTGTAATCTCTTCTGCCATCATTAGATCCAGGGACTTAAAAAGGCGAAACAAGCTGATTAAGAAGGCTGGTTCTGTTCTGGGGACTACCGTGGAAAGTCACGACAATTACAGACAACCCTGAAAGTCCTTTTCATTAGAGTGCTTTAAAATAAAGTTTCCTCAGTCAGAGGCTTCTTTAGAACCACTGTGATACAGACCGCTACAGGCGACTCTTTCTGCCTGCAATATCCACAACAACTCTTTGAAGGAAATTGTATAGTTTGAGTCACAACATTTAAGTTCCCTTTGGGTTTAATAAAGTATTTTGCTAAACAACTTTTGACATTTTCATACACATAAGTACACATGTTGGACATGACGCCCGTTATAACTGCCTACAGCTAAAACATGACATATAGGGTCAATTAGTAATGTTTAAAGGGATAGTCCACGCTCCTTTTGTTGCTCGTAAAAGGTATCTTAGAAAATCATTATCTTATCGTAGAATGTGTCCTTGATAAATTAAATTACACAGTTATTGCCTGAAAGCAGTAGACTTACCACAACAAAAGCAAAAGTTGACTTTTGAAGATTTAGATTTAAATGTTGCGTGAGGAAAGTTGAAAATGACAGTTTTTTTACATTAACATGGAGCACAAAGGCTTCTGTATTCCCCAAAGTGCTTTTGCCTCCAGCTGTTTCGCTCTGATTTAAAATCTGGAGTGGAGGTGAAGGGAGAGTCTGCCCATCTGTCCGGGCTCTGGTCGAAAATATGATTCCAATTCAAGCCTCACTTCAACCGTTTCCTTTTACAAAGAACTGGAAATGTTGCACTCACACACTTAATCCGTCCATAATTGTAAGACACAAGGACGGCAGGTTGAAGAAGTGAATTTGGATAAACTGGATAAGTTAGTCCATGACATCCTAATGTTGAAAGGATTCTAATCTTTTCATGCTTATTTATCCTCTTCCTTATTTAATGAGTTGGTCTTCTCACATGAATCAATCAAATAATATTCCTCCATTGGAGTAGTTTCATTAACCTAGGGATGTTTTTTTAGCAAGCTCTTTTTTCTTGTCCTAAAAGGACTCTTGTCATTCCGACTCCAACTGTCTCCTCTGTTGAACATCTGGTCATTCCTCCACAGCTGCAGTGTAACAAGACAATTTATCTACGCAAATGCCATTATTTGTCACATCATCCCCGCAAAGTCATGTCTTCACATCACTAGAATATGTCCATTCTTCCTTAACATATCTTGTCTAAACTAAAAATTAACTCAGGACTTTTGAAGAAATGGACCTCAAAACCTTTTAATTGTTTTTTTGTTGTTTTGGGTGACCCCGGACGAAAATTCTCAACAAACACTTGCTGCTGAGACAGCACTGGTTTTACCACTGCGTCTAGGGGGTGGAAACGGAAAGAACAGATGCTAGGGAAACAAGGGGTCCAGTTAAGCACTGCAAAAAGCGTGGTGGGAAAAGCTTGCAGTGATTTAAAGAACGGTGTCACACACTGTATTAACTGGATAATGATGGCTATTTATTGCACAACTGTAAATAAATCTAAACAACAAATGTCTTTAGTAATATACCAGCAGATGCAAATATTACACTCACAGGCCTGGTTGCGTCATTATAAGGCCAATGGTGAGTAGAACTGGCTTAAAAACGACTCTCCTCTCTAGGGATCACATTGCTCTTGTAATAATCTCTGCTTTTCCTCCTGGCCCACATTCCCACTACAAACATACATAATGAGGAACTTGCCAACAGCAGATTAACTTCCTGTGGAAGTGGACAACCAGCAGAGCTCAGCTTGTGTTTGAACAGTTTAACGTCTGTCAGCCAAACAACGTTGGACATAAATAGGCTGTCAGAAGAAGTCGTGCACACTGAAAGCTCATTGCATCTATTTAGTCCGCTGGAAATTAGTGATGAATGTTTCAAAAACTGCTCGAAGCTTAGTTCTGTCAGCTTAAGAAATTCCAATACATTCAATTTTTTGGGTTTGAGGATTTTGCACATATTTCACTGGAGCTTCTGCCTTCGAAGTTACCTGAGGCAAAACTCATGCAATAATAAATGTATTATTTAATGTTTGGAGAGTTACTTAGAGGCACAATTTGGGTTGCAGATAGGATACCTTTAAAGGAGGAATTGGCTTTTTTTTTTTCTAAGCAAAACCTTCACTTCATCTTGCTGGGCCAAAAAGGAAATGAATGGATATAACAAATGATTCAGAGCTGTAGAAGAGCAGAACAAATGATATGATTGAGTTTTGTTCCATACACAAGTTAAGATATAAATAAGTGCTGTTCTAGACAAGTCTGAGAAATGGTACGTGCTATTTTAGCTAACAGTGAATACTGGACATTAGAAAGAATTGAAAGGAGACCAAAAATCCTTCACAAAACAGTTATTTTATGTGTAAAACAAAAAGGAGATCTTGGAGTCACCTATAATAGTTGAAGATAAGTTGAGAAATCCCAAACATTGGAAACCTTTCTTTTGCCATGAAAGCTACTTTAATTTAACCTAACTCTGTATTCTTGTCTTTCCCGTCACTTTTGTGTTTTTTTTCATACTGAATACCATTTTATTTAGTGGTTCTGCATCGTGCGACAGATGCAGCGCTGAGAATTTCCATTCCATCCACAGTTTAGGTTGAAATTTGCTCCACACTTCAAAGAAATGAAGAGGAAGACGGATCGCTTCTCTGGCAGCCGTGCATTACGATGTCCTACTTTGTCATGGCAGATTGTTGCAGACTGTTCTGAGTTAAACAGAAACGGTTTCAAAGAAACCCAAGTACTGGCTGTTCAGACACAGCAACTGGAAAACCTATAATGACTAAACAAGAAGGTTTTATCAGTTACCGCCTTTGTTAATGTGCCACAACAAGAGAGAGCAGGTTTGCCCCGCAGCCACAAGTGATTCATTAAAACACGATTAGGCATCCCAGATTATCAAACATCTTATAAAGACTTCCAACGCCACGGCAGCTGCTCGGATTCGTCGCAGAGAGGAATGGAGATTAACGGTCCCGACGACACGCCAAATGCATCGCTTGACATACTGTAACATTTCTTTTAATCATCCGCAGATATCTCGCAAATAGTTTTAAATTTCACAACAAAAGCTTTGGGAAAATCACAAAGCAAACACATTGGGTCTTGTCATCACTTCGAGCAGCCCTTTGAGACGAATCCTGCAGAGGTTTTATGTGGTGAGAAAAGAAACAGATGGTTTTATTATTTGTCCTTTCAAGTGGATTGTAACATCTGGGCCATCGGGTTCTTATTTAATTCAGCTGAAAATCAGCTGAAAACAAGACCCGCATAAGGAAGGATCTACATTTTTATGAACTGTCACGTCTTGCCGGAACCATAAACATAGGAAGAGATGCTGAGGCTGCACAAGATGTAAATGCAGAATTGGCGTGTCCAGGATGTTATTTCTTAAGGCAGCTGCCCAGGGTTTGATTCCTTTGCAAAGTGTCTTCCTCCAACTCTCTCTGCCCACTTCCTATCTGATTACTGTCAATAAATGCTGCTAGTGGCACAAAAAAACTGTTTTATAAACTTCCAAATGGATGCAAGCACAGGAAATTTACGTGAGCTCTTAAGTGTTCACCTTCATCTTTGATCCTCTACCGGGATTTCAGCAAAGAAGCAATCAAAATCCGCTTGGAGTGACTCGGGGAAAACAGCCCCGTCTGACAAGACTTTTTATGGAATCATTAGAAATTAAAAGCTAAAAATTAATGTGCCTGAGTAACTTTGTACAAACAGTAGACAGATGTGTTTTAAATCTACATTCCTTTAAACATAATCACTCTCTAGCGTGTGACAGATGCAGGGTGTTGCATCAAACATGATGTGCAAATTAGAGAGAGCTACAACACTCTCCACAGCAGATAGAACAGATTAGCATTACCAGGCGCACACTTCATGCACAGATGTGCAACATCTTTCTGCGAGACAACAAATACATGTGACTTACAGATGCTGGTGAGCATTTATCAAAGGAAAAACTACTAGCCCACTCCTACATTTCCAGAGGACTGACAATCCTTCAGTTGTCATTAAGGATGACTTCTAATTTCTAAGGCTTCCCCCTAGCCCTTTTCTGATTGGCCCTTAATGTGAAATCAAGAGGTTATGTTTAAAATTCAGCACTGTACAGTAGGCTGCCCCTTTATAATCAATAATTCATCAATTTTGCTTATTTCTTTTATGTTAAAAAAAGCGAAATGTGTTTTATTTTTCCACAACACACTAAATATGACGTTTACCTACCTCAGACATCAGCATAATACAGAAAAAAACCGAGAAAACTGAAAACACTAAATAATCTAAAGTGTATCTAGGAACACCTTATGGACGTGACAGTTAAATACTTTTTATAGAAAAAAAAACAAAGTCTGTGTCTTTTCATTTCTTATCTAGCTATGTAGTATGTTGGCATATGAAAATGTGGGACTGAAGACAAAGAAGATGAAGTACTGTTTGGAAATTTCTAGAGCCTATTGCATGAGAGTCCCTGAGTGATCAACTAACATATTGGCTGAATTAATTATAAAGTAGATCAAAGGGGATCTTTTTTGTGTTGCTCCAAATTTTCCTATTAACTGTCACATCGCAACAACTTCTTCATCAGTGTGGACAGAAACTCTGCATAACGCAGCATGATGTTAGTAATGTTGTTGCTTCAACATTTCAAAAGCACTGTTGTCAATTCTGCAGTAGTGTGTAGAGTATCTATGGTGGCTCAGAGGTGTGATGCTCATGCTGGGACATTTTCCAACAAATGTCAAAAACACCAACAACAAATCTGTGGCTTAGCTGGAAATCAAACTTCATATGACACAGAGTCAAATGCTAGGAAATGACTCATTGAGGCAATATTTACCAGAGGCAATGTTTTTCTCCTACAACACAGACAAGCAAGGCAGATATTTAATAGTGTGATAAGAGTGTTATATTGGAGTTTGCACTCCAGAGCATCCTGAAAGGTTTTTACTGTAAGGCTTAGATAAGCCTAACACTTCCCCATTCACTTACTGTTGACTAATCCTGCTTTTTCTAGAGTTGTGGGGTTCGTAGTGGAAGCCTGTTGGAGTAGTTTGTTATGTTACTCATAATTGGTTCTTTCTGTAGACTTTTGTTGATTTTTTTGTTGTTGTTGAGGCATTGCATGTTTGAACAAATACTCCTTTTGGTTTTGGATGCTGTGGAGCTGAAGGGTTTTTGATATTACTTTTTAAAAGTTTTCGGATTGTTATTGCGATATATAACTGTGGCAACAGGATGATTAGCATCCCAAAAACTCAATTTAGGCCTGAACTATGACCCCTGATCCCAGAGGAGTGGAGAAGGAGGTATTGAGATATGGCATGGTTTGAGATAGTGTACCTGCTGGCTGGATCCTGAGCTATTAGCATGTCGTTACAGTCATGAGACTGTCCTACAGCAACAGTCTTCAGTCAGAGGCCTTTTCAAATTTGTTGTAAGTCTGACTTCTCATAGTTTCTAATTTACGTACAGGATATAACCTCAATACTTTAGCTTAACTACATCGGAAACAGACGTAAGAAGGACTGTAATTCAGAACCGTAAATTTCAAATAATTTTCCTGTAAAGTTGATTTCCTAGCTGGAATTGAAAACTATACAGAATTCATAATTTTTCCAAAACAGCCATCTTTTTTTTATGTTCGAGTATTTCATTGGCACAAAGGAATTGAGACGAGTCCAATTCAAATCTAACCATCATACAGTAGTCACATTTAGTTGATCATAAAATGCTGGAAACAAGCAGATTGAGTCAAGCCTTTGTGAAAATCCAATCCATGTTTAATTGGGTTGGCGATATAACCAAACCTTTATTAACTGAAATAAGTGCGAGAGGAATGGACAAAGACTACACCACTGGCTAAAGGAGGCAATTTCTGAGACTGGCCATGCGTAATAATGAACTTAGGGATGGACACTATAAAGATAACAGCCATGTGTTTTGCATTTTTATTCTCTATTGTCTCTATATCACCACTCTCTATTATCTCTTACTCAGGAAGGCGCACATCAGAACTCACAGAGAAACCCAGAAGACACAGTGAACCACCAGTTTAGGTTAAAACATAAACAGAAAACTGAAAAAATAATAAAAAAAATCCCCCTTGAATATTAAGCTTATTCCTTCAGTAAAACATTATACACCCTATTTAGCTGTGATGTAGGATGTACTTAAATTAGACACTAAGCCATGTAGCACCTGGGGGAATTAGACTCGTGTCCATTAGGAGCAGGGAAAGAATTAAGTCATGCCACTTACAATCAATAGGAAAAATAAATCAGGTTTGTGTGCTTTGCTCTGTATAAGGGAGACGCTGATGCACAGTTATACGATCATGTCTCAGCTGCTACAAACCACCCATCACCCATTTGAAAGGGAAACGCAGAGAAAATCTAGTACCCCGTTTAGACTTCTCTCCGCTCCGGAAGAGATATTTGAAAGCAGCGAACGCAAGAGCGAAAATGAGAGCAAGACATCGAGGAGATGTTTTATTCTTTTCACAATAGCTTCTTATCACCTCTTCTTGTTACAGCGATTACACTGTCACCAACAAAAACCCGAGAAAAAAAGAGCAGCTTCTCCAAACAGTCTAAAATGTCATTAGTGCATGACGCCTCAACATGTCATTAGAAAAGTAGGTTATCATGTTAAACACAAACTGCTAATCACACCTGCATGATTATTTGAACCTACCACAATGAGAATAAGGCTGTCTGCAGCAGAAGTAGAACAATCATTGACTTCCCACTTAAGAACTTGGAGATTAAAGGTATTACTGTTGCAGCTGAATAATGTATTTAAATAAGGGGATTGACAGGAGTTTGACATCAATTAGTTAAGATCGCAGCATTCAGGTTGGAGCTTTGAGTCATTTTCAAGGAATAAAGTAGCATAAGCTACAGCCACAGCCAACGCCTGGAGTATAACCACTTGAAAATACTCAGTGTTATTGTTTGGACATTTTAAGAAATGATTGAGAATAAAACATGCTTAAGTAATTTTGGAGAGCTTTAATATCTCAACAACCTAGAGTCCCAGCTGTACCTGAATGCAGCATGGATACCTGTTGGGAAAATCTCTGCTCATCACAAAAGATTCCCATGACTTGCATCTCATAAGATGTAGGGAATTTGGGCATCAATTGATTATTCTCTAGTTTCAGAGATGTTTACATTGAGCTTGTTTCAATTGATTAATTTATTCAAATGCAGAGTGAGCTACATATCTTATTGCCATTGAAAAATTTGCACTCTGATTAAAAGTTTTGGCTTGGTCCATCTTTTCTTTACTGTGGCAGCATGAAAAAACATAATGAAGGAAATTGCAAAGTTTAGTGATAGCTGGAAGTCCTCTGCTTTGTTTTGGTGTCACTTTGCAAGTGATTATTACAAATCAATTTTTGAGACACAATGGGCGGTTTTTAAGACAAATCCTTGACGCTGTGATTAGATTTTTTTTAGCTTGTTTAAACAACCATTTATCTAATGCCTCATCCACTCATAGTTGGAAATCTGGAAAGAAAGAAAAAAAACTATGGATTTTGGCTTTTCACAGAAACAAAAACACAGTATAATAATACTAAAAACGATTTTTAAAGACTCTGACTGATTTGAGAAAACTGTATTTGTCTTTGCGTGTTTACATGGAAAAACAGAAATTTAGGGTCAAAAGTAGTACAACTTATACATCTATCCACACAAATGAACCTCAAAGCGCCATCTTTAATTCATAACAGGAAGTTGTGGTTGTTTTGAAGCATTCTGATTGGCTAACATAGGTTTTTAGCTTTATGCTACACTGCCCCCTATGTGTTTGGCATGATTAAAACAACCCTCAGGGAATAATTGTGCAGGTTCATGTGGATGAAAACCTTTCTCAAACCAATCCCGTGTGTACGATATTTTTTTGTAAACAATGTGGCGGAGACATTTGTTTGTATAAACACACTGCTAAGTGTGTACAAGGCATGAATCCACAATTAAAACCAGAAAAAAAACATTGGAAAACGCTTTAGATAACTAAAATGTGGCTCCCTCTTCAACATGTCCTCTATGCCCCATTATAGCCAAATTGTGTGTGAAGTGTACACTCTAAGCATTTTATTCCTGCTCTGACACCGCTTCTCCATTTCTTCATTTATAATTCAGACTCCAGAGACATGAAAACCTCTTGTCAGGCTTCACACACTCGGACGCTGAGGGCTTTAAAAGAGCTACTCAAGACCTCAGTGGCCACAATGTCACAGGGACAAAATAGAAAGTGTAGCCTACTTTTCTACAGCCGCAGTGGGACTCTGCAAAGGTGAATACAGCCATGTTATTAAAGAGGGTCCTTATAGCCTAAAGCGGCCTTGGCCACATCTAATTAGAATGTAAATGTAGTGTGGGCTGAGGATGGATCACAGAGGATAGACATTGGCATTTAGATTATGCTGAGACTAGATTACTGATGACACTGTGTGTTGGTGAGATAGCCTTTTAGAGAGAGCAGCTTGGCAACTGACTAATTGTGTTTCTCTACTGCAATGTAAGCCGCTGCTGTTCCATTGCTGGTAATTAACTGAAGGAAGAAAAGTAGACTGTTGCACACACGCCATGCAGACAATCTGCGACTACGCCAGGACTAAAACGAACACGGGAAAAAGCAGGAACGAGCAAATGTACACACTCAGGCAATCTTTCACCTTTTCCACGAGATTGAAAAGAAGGATACATTTCTATGGAGTGAGTTTAGGCTTGAAGGGGCTCAGAAGAAATCCTTTCACCTCTCAATGATTCCCCATTGAGGGCATATGCCATGAACAGAGCAGCTAAGACCAAACAGAAAAACCAAAGACAGCAGAAAGAGAAGGGAGAGGTGGGGAGGGAGTACATCGAGAGGGAGAGAGCAGAATGGAATAAATTGAAGCTGATCTGGTGCTCTGCATTCTGAGGAGGCTGGATTTGCATATCTGTGCAGCGGTGCAGAGGGAGAAATGTGTCGGTGCTGACAGCAAGCTGAATATCTTAAACCTCCGCTGACACCCCTGCAAGCACTCTCTACTCACACACTCTGATACACGATGGAAGGAGCTCTCTCACAGAAAAAAAAAAAAACCCCACAGACACACAAACCCACACAATCACAAGCGGACGCATGCATGGATATGCACAATCACACAAAGAGGCACTCACGCTAGATTTAAGGTCAGGAGATGGGAAGCTTTGTGCATTGCTTTGTTCCTCTGCAGTGATGTATAGTAGCGCTTGTTGTTCAACAGTCAGCTCCAGCACAAGACTCATCTCTGGGGAAACGATCCAGTGAGGCAGGCCATTCTCTGCTGCCACTCAGACACAGAACTATTTATACCGCCTTAAATGTATTCACTCCATATACACAAATGTTTTTCCTTTTTAAAAAAAAAAAAAAATCCAAACAGTACAAAAGTGCTCACATGTGCAAGATGAGATTCTCAAAGTATAATCCTCCTCATAAAAATGCCACAGATCTGCGCTATTGTACTTACATAAATTTTTTTATACGTGGTTTATTTTTTTAACTCAAATTGTTAAAGCAATTGTTGCTGTAGCAACGTAATTACACACTAATTAGTAAAGAATACATTATATATATATATAATTAGTGTGATTTTGATATGTACAGTTAAGCTAAAATTTAGAGTAATACACCAATTGACTTTTTGGCAAGCTTGCTTATTGAGCAGAAAATCTTTACAGAGCAACACTGGGAGAACAGAACAATAATATTAGCCCTAATTACTCAGGCTATCTGCTTGAGTAGCCAAGCCTAGAGCCCACTGATGAACAAATTTGCTGCTCTTAGTTTGCTAACTGTACATCATCACCATAATAAATTAATAGGTAATGCTCATTGAGTTTCCACACCATAACTATTTGTGTTTTCCACGTAGGGAAATGTTTTTAAAACCTTCATACACCTTGATACCAGCAACTGGGAACTAACAACCAAAAACCCCACATCCACAAGTTGCATTTTTCGGCTTAATGAAAGTGTTGCATTTTTAGCATGTCAATTATTACCTCAATTACCTTATTGAAAATTGCTTTCATTACCTTCTCTATTATTAATGTAATAATCATAAATTGGGCTGGTTGAGCTAAAGTCTTGTGCTCAGGACTACATACGATTCGTTTTGGATTTCACACAACCCTCCAAAGTACTTCTAGTGCTCAGTGTTGGTGGGGGTGACTGCTGCAGCTTGCCTGCTTTAGGAAGCAGTCAGGATCAAAGAGGAATAGTTCTGAGCAACAGCTCTGGGTAAAATATTCAGTCTTGGAACTGCCAAGGTTATCTTCCCAATTTTGAAAGAACCACATTGTCTCATTCGCACCGCGAGTCTTCATGCAAGCTAAACTAACAGGCCTCCAGTGCCAGCTTTATATTTTATATGCAGACATAAAACTTGTGTTCAGCCGCACGACTCAATTTTGGCAAAAAGCAAAGAAGTGTATTCCCATCAAATGCAATGTGTACAGCGGTATAAAAGCCTTGTTCATGAATTTTTAATGCACTCTCTGAATGGTCAACAGCAGCAACCGGAAAACAACAGCAAGTTGAGAAGCAAATAAACAAGGTCTTGTCGTTTCTAAAGAATTTAAAGCAAGAAACTGTTCATTGTTATTCTAGACAAAGGAAAAAAATGTAGGTTAAAGGATGTTTAAATAAATAAAGATGGAAAGCTAAACTTTATTTGATGTGACTTTATTATATTTGACATTGACAGAAAATTCACTAAAACTAGGACCTGTACTGTTGATATCTAATAACGTGGTTTTGAGACGTTGAGTACAACCAAATATCCCTACATGCGTCCCGGTGGCAATTGTGTCCTCTGTAAAAAAAAAAAAACAACAACAACAAAAAACAAACAAAGATGAACACATGTTCGAGTTAACAGAGGAACCATGCAAGGTTTTTTTTTTGTTGAAAAGTTGAGATCATATTTGTTGGAGGCAGATGGTTGAGCTCCTATGTTATGGAGGCTTCTTATGCAAATGGTGCCTACATTGTATGAAGCAAGGAACATTTTCATGTGTTTTGATGCCAAACTGCTTGTGCATTTTCAGTTTTTCAGCTTCAACCACTTAACTCTGGAACATTTTGTACCTTTCACATCATTCTTTATGTGAAGTGAATCAAAAAATGCCAAATTATTTAGAAAACAGTACAACGCACGTCTGATAAAAATCAACCTGTACCTCATGCACACTGCCAGGTTGTTAAGAGGTTTGCATTACGCTTCCACAATCATTTGTGTGCAAGATGCCTATCAAGCTTAACATCCTGCTGTATTCTGTTTAAAATTGTTATTTTGAAACAAGGTAGGTGGTAGTTCTTGAATTGTTGTCTGATGGCCAAAAGGACTCTGATACATTAGCACTAAAGAAACTCCCATCGCAAACCAGTAGGGGTGGTTGATATGTGAACTTGAAATTTTACCGCAATATTTTTGTAGCTCAAAATATTGGGATATTTGTACCTCAAATATCGGTACAAATACAAATATCGGTGAAAATGATAGAAGAGAGGATAAGAACTATTTCCTACAAGTTTTTCAGGTAGCTCTATGACTGTGTTCCAAAACCACAAGTACTGCTCTTGAAAAGCATCGCCATTTGTAATGCAATGTGTTTCTTTAGGGACAATAGTTACATAAAGGAGTGTGATTGGTATCACTAAACTGCACACAATAAATGTATTTTCAAATTTATTAGTATTTATGCAATAAATTGGAGAGAAATAGTAAAACTGTCAGTTCTGACATTAAGAACAGTTGAGGGCGTTGGGGGGTTCATCATTAATTTGAATTTATTATGACAGCAATAAATCAAAATTCTTATCAAGAAAAGAAATTTATCACAAAAAACGAGAAAGAATAGAATAAATGTCCACTTTTACGTTTAAGTAATTTATCTTGAAGCCTTTTGAGAAACAAAAGATAAAAAAGGAACCGGGACAGAGTGACAGACAATATATAAATGATTAATAACCACAGGGAGAATACCTGGATGCAACATTTATACAAATACTGCTCAAATATCATAGCAAAGAGCCAATGAAATTCCTTCGTCTACTGCAACGCTTTGAAGATGCTCAGAAAGCCTCCAGACGTTGGATAAACAAAACTGAAAAATGAAACAGATGGTAAGATCTACTTTCTGATTGAGTCAGTCAATAATTATTTAACAACTTAGGGGTACTCACAGAGCATTTGAAGCTGACTCCCAAATGGTTAGGTTGGACTTCAAATGCAGAAAAAGGAAAACAAAAGTTGGGCAAAAGTAACATAACTTATCCGGTAGGATTCCACAGCTTTATTCCCAATGTACATGGACTATTCAAACCAGGAGTGCATCAAAAGCAATACATACCTCCAAGATGTACATGACTTGAAGCTACACAAAATAAAAGTTTCATTTGCTAACACCCAAGATAGGAAACAGTGTGACAGAGGCTGTGTTACTTATAGTTGTCTCCACTGTGTTTTATGGCAACTATCTAAAGCTAGCTGGAGATATCTGCAGCACTCTCCACATTTTCAACTAGTCAGGATCATCAGAAGGGGAAACAAGACAAGTTCAATTGACATTCAAGTCCAAGGACATTACACTTGGGCAGACTATGTTAATGTTGTTTTTAATAAAAGTCTAGAGGATATTTAATTTGGTAACTTGTGCTCCTGCACTCCCACCAACAACAATCTGGGGAACGCGTTTTATTTGGCTCCATAATTTCTGTTTATCCTGCTCATGAATTTATCCATATGGGGTTGTACAGCTCAGCTGGGAGGAGAGAGCATAAACACTGCAACGGCCACCATTTCTACTCCCTCTGCACATAATTCTCACAACTAAGAGCCTGTAACAACTCGTGTGTGTGCAGTACTGTGTGGGTGAGAAAAGGAGGGGTGGAGAGGGATTCTGGCAAAAATAATGACAGTTGGGACTTTAAAAGGTGACCATCCTTGTTAATCATAATGTTCTACAGATGCCCAACTAGCAAGTTTGTGCTCATTTGAAGGTTCTTGCTCGGACGTCTGCGCACTCTCGGCGGACGTTACGAGCAGCAAATATCAGAAAGTCCCCCGTGTCTGGTTAAGTAGATCATTTAACTCAAGTGGGTGTTAGCTCAAGGTTATGTTTTTTTTTTTTATTCTACATGCTGGAAGGCTCCTGCTGGCTCTGCAAAACGTCAGGAAGCATCCTCTTTACATATGAGTGAGAAATTGTGGGAGCCAAATAAGAGGCAATGAGAAATAGCGTGCGTGTCACTCTGTACATACGGGCGAGTGCAATGGAGGAGGGGGAGGTGCTGAGCGAAGGCAAAAGAAAGCAGTAACACGGTGGATGAGCTCCTTGGCATGCTAGTGGTACGATGACATTGATCCAAGCAGACCTCCCTCCATCGGTCTCCCTGACAGAGGCAACTGGATTGTTCATAAAAATGGAAATTGAGCCGTGTTATTCTCACGCGCTCCAGCTGACACTTGGTCCAAAAAAAATAAAAATGTACTCACACGTGAGATGTGCAAGACTTACCCGGAGAAGTTAGCTCATGGCTACTAAGGCAGCGTCATTACTTCACTGTGTTATCTGAACATTACTTTCCATATACAAACACTTCCTCCCACAGTGTGTTGCTCTGTTAGTCAGGCAAAGAAACACTTCCAGCAGATGCAGAGCAAATAAACAGACACAGCTGTGGGAAGAGCCAGAGACAGACTGAAGGAAGTAAAGCCCTTTCCTGATTAACAGTTTGCTGTCATGTGTATTGTGATAACACTCGAAGAGTCTAACGTTTCAATCCGGCATGGGTGGCTATGGCTGTGGGTGGGGTTGATAATTGCAGCAAATATGCCACAACATGCAATTACCCCCTCCTTTTATGCATCGTTTGTTAGCCTAGCAGTGTTCTGTGTCACATGATAATTACCAGCAACCACTGCAGGCATGTGACAAATGCTCAGTGAGCAGCAAGCGCTCCCAAACCATCCATTCCAAAACGAAACCGTGGCAGGCGCATCCGCATGTGGACTTTCAAATTTGTCAGAAAGCTACGGCGAACCAAGCGTCCATGAATGCATTCCTAATCCCATTTTAGTTTCATCAATGTGGACAAACGCAGGGATCATCATCTCTAAAAATAGACAGATACTTAATCAATTTAGCTCCCCTGCTGTTTGTCTTCTTCAGCAATAAAGCAGGCTTAGCGGTGTGGCAGCAGATGCTATTGATTTTCCTGAAGAGAGTGGGGGCTTATGATAGAAATTTTCTAAATGACTTGATGCTTTTACAGGGAAGGAGCGTTAATGGGAGCTTCAGCCTGATGAATTATATGGCTCGTGTGGACACGGTGTAACCTTCAGAGAGGAGGAGGCAGCGACGGCGGTCCAACTTTACAATATGTGCTGGTTGTAGTTATGGTTCAACTCAGCATGACAGGGCCACTGATATCTGCTTAAAAGGTGTTAATGCATCCGTTTAGCATAAAGAAAACACAATCCAAGACATGTCAAGGTTCAGCAGAGCTTTAAGCGATTAACTGAAGGATAAAATAAAAACAAGAGACTTACTTTTAAAAGAATATAAAACAAACTCATCACTAGTGTGTAGTTATATAGTACAAGAGAAGCAAAATAGTATGATCTGATGGTAAGATTGAAACAGAAACAGATTTAGGCATCATCAACTGTATCTTAGATAGCACACAAGGACAAAGGTTTGAGTTTCTTTGCGATTCTGCGTCCATAATACTGACCTTATTTTGCTACCCATAAACCTATAAGACATTAGAATTCTGGCATAAATGAACTTTTAGGTGAAAAACTTGAAGTTGTAATATTAACATTTTATCTTTGGTGATTAACACCAATTCCTTCTGGTTGGCAGCCCTCCTTGCCATCATCCTAAACTTTAGCTTCCTCCACAGATTCTCCTCCACATTCTGGTTGTTCTGCTCCAAAATGGGAAAACTCTTCCACTCAGATAAAACATGTTGGTAAATTTAAAGGTTTACTTTGAATCTAAATCTGCTGGTATGAATAATTTTGGGCTTTTCTTTACTACTGCGGCATTCAGTATTTGCCATCTATTTGTAATCTACACACTGCATATTACTACAATACCATATATATATATATATATAGACTCTCTCTCTCTCTCTCTCTCTCTCTATATATATATATATATATATATAGGCTATGTATATATAGAGAGTCAATTTGCCTCTTCACCAATTGGAATCCCTGTTTCATATTCATGTACTGCCATTGTGTCTCTTCCTTTTTCCATTTTAAACATGTAAACAAACCATTTTGACACCAAATACTTTATTGCTGAATAATAATTATTTTCTAAGGATCATGAAGATAATCATTAAAAAAAAGAGCTAAACTCAAGTGAGTAAAACAAAAAAGTATCATTGAATTGTAACGACTTCATTTATATCTCTGCATGTTTTCTTTCATACCAAAGGGTTTGTTGTTCTACCACCATTAAATTTACAACGCTATCAGTACAGTGTTTTTTTTTTTTTTACATAACATCTTCTCTATTGCTCTTTTGTTCTCTTCATTTGACATACATCTGAACAGAGCTGCTCTTAAACAATGCTTTTCTTTCTGTTTCATGCGTTTCACATGAAGGGTAAGAGTCAAATATATAAAGTGTTTTGGGCTCACTGAAAAGAGTGAAAAACTGAGCTATCAGCAGGGATTTAGCCCGCAGGTCCGCATGTAAAGTGGGTCAACTGTGCTCCTGGAGAGCTTAACAAGCTGCTAGAGGAATAAGGCAGCACATTTGGTAATTAGCGAGAAGAGGAAGGCATGTTTGAGGGATCGGGAGTGGGGGGCGCAGGAAGAGCTGGAGAACAGATGAGCGAGTGAGTGGGTGTGAGGCTGGACCGGCTTAAAGAAACCACAACATTTCAGTCCAACTCATTCATTCTTATCTGCAGATGGAGCGGATAAAAATCAGGAGCTTTATTGTTTTATTGGCCTTTTTACATGGGTTTGTGTTCATAATAAAAAGAACTGGAGTCCAGGTGGCAAACAAAGAGAAGTTGTGCAAGGGAAAATCTTTAATGTTTGCTGTGGGTGTTGTCGTTATACATAAATCACAAAGCAAATCGAGTTATGTGTTGACGACCGGGTCTAGACGGCAACACTAAGCCACAAAAACTAACAGGAGTGGTTCTAAACTGGCAAACAGAAACATTTAAGCTGAAGCACTGAGGTTAAGCATTGTATGAACTCACTTTTTTTTCTGCAGAAAATCTCACACTCTTAGAAGAAATCCATTCCCAGCCACAAGTAATCAGACTGTGAAAGAAAAAAGATGCATCTGTAACACTAATGTAAGCAGCTGAAGAGGAGTTGTGCGCATTGTGTTGTTTTTTTTAAATTTTATTTTGCCTGTGCTTATATGTGTCTTTTCCTGAAAGCTTCTCGGCACTCTCATGCGAAAAGCGAGGAAGGTTATTTGAGGAAGAGATAAAAAAAAAAGTAAGGGAGAAATAAAGACTTAAGAGCTCACACGGTGAAAAGCTGCAGAGTGAGTTGCAGCCAGAGAAAAAGGCACTTTTACTTCACTCGTATGAGGTGAAAAGACTTTGCTGCC
This sequence comes from Brachyrhaphis terrabensis, assembly GCA_903067065.1. Classification (NCBI taxonomy): domain Eukaryota; kingdom Metazoa; phylum Chordata; class Actinopteri; order Cyprinodontiformes; family Poeciliidae; genus Brachyrhaphis; species Brachyrhaphis terrabensis. The sequence continues at coordinate 31,091 of CAEGAG010274123.1, forward strand.
AAATGTATTTTTCTTCTTAGAGTCAATTCATGTGTCACATCATCCTTCTTTGCTCTTCCTGAATTCAGCACTATCCTCGGATAATAGCATTTTTATTGGCTCCTGACTGGTAATGCACAAAAAAAAAATGTAGATCAAAATCAAATCCTGCACGTTTGCGTATATCTGTTCTTTGATTGAACAGATCGGACAATACATGTGTTGTGGGATTGAAGGAAAATGGCTAGTTTAAAAATAAATTACTCAACAGTTGCAAAGTTCTTGTTTAATGCTTCAAAAACAGCTGAAGGGGAAGAATAAGTGAGACAGCTGGTTGACAGCGTAAACCTACCTAATGACTCTGACCTGCAGGTCAGACATATTATCTGAGTCTGATCAGCCGAGCATTGAATTATGCAGAGCTAACCTGCCTCTGACCCTTGGACCAACAATCAAACTTTTCTTTTGATGTCAGTCCATCACTACAGCAAATCCAAGTGGCAGTGTGGAAAAATAGGAATAGGAATACTGTCTAAACTGGTAAAGTAAACACCCAATAAACCAATGAAACTTAAAAAACTTTAAGTTTACTCTGAAAGAAATGCCCTTTTGAACTAAATACCAAGAGGTTCAAAAGTGTTTTCCCAACCATAATTGGATATTTTTGCCCATATAGATACTTTTTGCTTTTATTAATGATGATTCTTGCGACTCATTGGATGCGTCAGGTCCAAACTCGCTTTCTTAACAGGACAAAAAGCCTAATGTCTACCTACAGCTAGATCTCAAACAGTGATGAAATTAGTGATTTGCAATTTTGCGATGGTGCCCATAAATCTGGACTATTTCACAAAAAATCTATGCATAGTGTTTTCAGTTCTTTGCTGAATACAATTATGATATGCCATATAAAATGGAGCAAATATGACATTGATATTCCTGCTCTAAATAATTAAACACTGTGAAATAGATTTTAGAACTGTGAAATTATTTACTCATAAATAAATTTACCTGTTGTCATTAAAATTCAAAAGACATTACAGAGTTTACGGGACAGAAAAACTAATTACTGGAGCAATTTTCCTTTGTACTCCGTCCAGTTTGTTTACACCTCTAAAAGGCTTTTCAATCCTCATTATGCTGTTGGGAAACCGCCAAAAACCATTCTGACCAAGAGCGTAAAGTAAGGAATATTCCCTGCACAAATGTTTGTACATTTCTTGTTTATCTGGCATCTACACGAGTAAAGCGTAATCTTATAATCTACATTCCACATCTGACAGCTTTTTGGTTTGTTTACTCAAAGGCTGCATGCAGCACACTAGAGTAACCTCAGCACTTAACAGCTTGCAGCCTTCATGAAAAACACCATCCCTGGTGTGCAATGTTAATAGCTGCAGCCGTTTTGTCATCCTGAGGAGTAGCTCAGCTCGGTGTTGATCTTGTTGCTCTGAATGTATATGAAAACCCATGAGCTCCTATTTATATTTATATATATAAAGCTAATGCATATTTATCACTTTTGTGAAGCTTCTTCTCTCAGATGGAAAATAGATTCAATTGAAAGAGCTTGCACTCGACAAACCAAGGGTGCAAAATGTCAAGTAGAGAAGATCTGTGTTTAAAGCTCTGGAAGTCAGATTGGAGCTCAAAGTTAATTTTGCCTCAATTGTGTCTTTCAGCACAAATCTTTTAAAGGCACTGTATCCTTCCTGCTTTCAACTAAATTCACTGAGGGAAGAATTTACTGAGGGAGTCGTGTAGACCTCAACATTGTTGGAATAATTACTTCGCTTTGATCAATGGCGGAGGCACAAAAAGAATGACGCTAAACAAAGGACCTTCATCCAACTATTGAAAGAGATCTCTACAAATAAATTACAGTATTGTTTTGTTACTGCTGGATGTTTTTTTTTTTTTTTAGCAGTTTGTCTAAAACTAATTAGCATAAAGGATAAAAAGTCAAAGCTACTGAATTGCTTTCATTAACACCGAGTAGATGTGAATTGGGAAGCTGGACGATTGTCAACCTCACCTGTGTTAGCAGACATCATCTATGAATGTGGCTGGCATGACTGGGTCATTTGTAAAAGGCAAACGTTTTACTGAGAGACTTGTTTTTGTGGGCATAACGCTAAATATTTGTGGAAGAGTCATTTTGGCAATTCAGAAAAACAGGCAAGAAAAACATTTTTAGGGTGGCTGGTAATTTATCTAAAATTATCATACAACAAATTCAAAGGCATGAAATGTAGAGAAAACTTGGCCAGAGATTAGAATAAAATCTGTCCATCTGTCTGTCTATATGATTTGTATGTATTTTGCAATGGAAATACATGGGTGAGTTTTAAAACTGTAGCAACACGTACCCAATAGTTACCGGTTTAAGCTGAACACAAAAATAAATAGGAGGAAAAAAAGGTCATGGTAGGTCAAGCTAAACTACCATAACCTGAGAGCTTTTTAACAATAAAGTTATTTATATTTGTAGTCTGGGATTCCAGAAGAGTAGTTTTTTTTTCAATCCCAAGTTGTATGGATAAAGAAAAGATAAAATGAAAGAATTATAAAATTATAAAAAATAAACAGCAAATCCTATCAAGCGCTTTTAAACTCAAAGAGATATCAAGACATCATCAAGTTTGTTTTCTTTACTTGCCTGCCAGGCCTTTTTATTGCATCTGTATTGAATTATTTTTAACAAATGTAGGACTTCAAAACCTGATGTTGGATATAATTATGCTAAAAAAGATGGGATATGAACAACTATTCAAGGTTAACCTGCTTGCCGTAAAAATATCTGTATTTTTTGCTTAGAAAAAAAAGTTATATTTTATGATCATTTGAAGAGTACCAGTCTGAGTTTGGTTACAACCTAACCGGTGATTAGGATTGATGTAATTTATGTCCAGACAACAATCTTCAGAGGCATGCTTGATGATAAAGAGGAGTGGAGTATCCTCCCTGTAATCAGCTGCAAAACAAAAGCTCTAAAGACAGGCTATAATAGGGCTTTGATACTACAATCCTGCAATCTTTTGCCAAGGCATTTCATGGCTATGCCTTTAAACGAGGGATATTATGTAAAGTCGATTTTTTGGAGCTTCATATCATGTTATAATGTTATTCTCTCATCAATAACATATGTGAAGTGTTGCTTTTATTCTTTCATACATGTTTGAGTCTTTTTTATAACAACTGAAGGTAACAGTTACTTGACTGTGGTATAAAATGGCACTCTGTGGATGGTAAATATATAATAGCGCCTCTTTAAGAAACCCAGGAAAAAGCAGGAAACGGTGAACAAACTTTTATGTTAACTACATTAAATAAATGTAGTTAACATTAGTACACACAAAATGACACAACATTTTATGGTAAAATCAAAGTTTAATTCTTTTGGCCAAATTCAGTTGCATATTTTTGATACATAAAGAGCTGATGTGGCATTCAAGGGATTCAGGAAATGCTTTAATTTTCATCCAGTTGTTTAGCTGTCACTGTATGGCTACGGCAGGCATTTTCCCCCCCTCTCTCTCATCATTACATGCCAAGTCGTGTTATGACATGACATGACTCAGGAAGTGAAGGCTAATTCTAGTATATATGAAAACTGTATAAAGCAGCTGTAAGCAGAGTGGTATGAAATCCCTCTCACCAAAACATACATTTACACAACAATAAAATGAAAACCCACTCTGCTCCTCTGAGAGTGGGAACACAGTGCACTGCTATTGTTAGATCCATCTTTTCTTTTTTCTCTCTCTCCTTGTCTCGCAGCGAGTGTGCGCCCAGCCATCTCTATGGAGCGAGCCACTCACAGTTGCTCAATAATCCATTTACTTGCATTTGCTATAGCCGTGACTGTAATTTCAATCACATAGCCAGCAGGGAGATAAGTTAGGAGCTGCCTACTAAAAGCTGCCCATTGGTGACATGGGCTGAAATCGAGTAATGGATCCTTGCTCATTGCCTTAGTCATAAATCATCTGCTCCACAGCAATGATGTTGGGGGAACAGCAAAGCTGCCATTTGTACACAACTATTCTTTCTAAATATCTGTTTTGATGGAAAACAGAGTGCATAAAAACATACTGTTTTCCAACTTTGTATCTTGTTCTGACTAGAGAAAAATAGGCATTGTATAATTTAACGAACTACTTCACAATTCCTTTGTTTTACTTACAGCTGCCTTGGTTTGACATCAAAGAAACACTGCAACGCACAATTATTTCTCAAATGCATGTCTCATAATTGTGACTACTTTGGGAGTTTTTGGTTTGGTGATCTTTCTTCAGCTCATGAGCTTTGATCAAATTTACATAATGACACTGTGTGTGAACACACACAGTGTCGACTCCAAGAAAATTGTCCGTGTGCCACGGAGAGTCATATTACCATATCGCCGTCGTTCCTGCCAGCTTCTGTCCCCTACAAACCATCTCATGCTGCCTTGCCTCATTAGCATTGCAAATAGCACCTAAAGCAAGAACAGCGATGGCAGCAGCAGAGGAAATAGGACAGAATTAACAAATTATGTAAGAAGCGTGGAAAGGACGGAAGGAACAGAGCATGTGTAGCAACAAGGAGGTGGGTGATGAGGAGGAGGTGGCAAGAGTGTATTACAAATCTGATTACACCTTTAACTTGACAGTCTAAGATGACATCTATTTATATTGATCCTGTGACTCACTGTTGATGAGATTAGATACAAACAGTGCACTGTTTTCTTTTTTTCTTTGCATTTACAAAAAAAATAAAATCCCAGTATTTTCAGTTTGAATAATCCCACCTGGATGGATTTTTTTTTTTTTAAATAACTCAGTGATTAACAACATTTAATTAATTTGAGAAAATAATCAGCTTCTTGAATTTCTTGTTAAATACAAATTTCTCTATATGTAAAAATGGTTTGAACGCTAATAACTGCTTCAGTTTTTATTTAGTGCAACTTCTCGACAACAATAACAATCAAATCTTCATCACACTGTATAAAATAATGAGCTTTGGGAGAGTCCCCTCTAAAAAGAACTACCGTAATTCCAAAATTCAGTTCAAAGTCAAAATGAATTAATTCACAGCTGTAATTCACCAGAAAAATACTCAGCTCTAACATGATGTACTTCTCATGTACTTCATGATATACTGATATATCAAAATATATCAGTATTTTGATATAAGACAAAATACTGTCTTATATCAGACAGTATTTTGTCTGATATAAGGAATAAACAGAGGGAGAGGAATAGATGATCTGTGCGCCGTTCCTCACAGCTTACATTATGCATGAATCTGGAACACAGCTGCTCATTCACATGCTGTAGTGCTTTGGTTGTTAAAACGCAAAAGGAGTGCAATTCTTACGGAAAAGGGATCAGATTAAACTATATTGTAATAATGGCCTCTTTTTAAATCCTACAAGGTTGTCAAAAATAGATAACGCAAATCTATTTATTAGCTTTGATAGTTGGGACATGAAAACTTCAACTTTAATTAAGTTTAAAAGAAAGAATAAGTGTATTTTAAGGCAAGAGCAGATGCATACATTATCAGCAAGAAGTCACATAAAAACTGCCTGTGTTTAAGAGCTGAACCACAAATGTACACAGCTGTCTTGGTGGAAAGTTGTCTCTTTTCTTTTGAATATAAAAAATTGCTCCTTAAAAATATATATTACATATTTGTTTAGTCCTAGTACATAATTTCAGGATGAACTTCACTTTTCAAGTTCGTCTAATACAAAAACATCCCTGTTGAGTTCGAAGTTGTCAAAACTGTAACCAAAATGTACAATTCACTTGATTAATTTTGACAATCTAAAAAAAAAAACCTACAGCTTCTCTGTGAAGCAAAAATGAACATAATGATTATGTACAAAAGAAATGTCTTTCTGAAGGTCTGAGGAGGAGAACAAAAATTCAAAGTAAAGCTCACTACTTAAAACAATATAAAACTGTGAATTATCTCTAAATGTGTTTGTAAGCTTAAGAATTATTCCCATAGTTTTGCTAGTACAAGATTAAGAGCCGAATGTACTTCTCTGCATCTGTAAATGCGAGCTGCTGACAGGAACTCCATGTTATTAACACTATTTTGCAACTTAGCTGAACCACAGCATTACACTTTCAGATATAAAGTTTTCACCAAAACAGGCTTTTATAGTGGGATGATTTATACAACTGAACTGTGAACTGAAGAGAAATATTATTAAGACACGTTTTGCTAGAAAAATAATGTAAATGGTGGCAAAGGCAGCTCTCTCCACACTTTATTTTTATCCTTTCAAGTCTCTTTGAAAGGATTTGGCAAGTTTTTAATAGGCACAACCCACACATTCAACTTCTGCAGCCCAACCCAAGAATACATTTCTCTTTTGAAGGCGACAGTATTATGTATTTTCCAGGCACGCGGTGCCATTTTATAGCACAATCAAGTAACTGTTATCTTCAGCTGTTATAAAAATGCAGTATATGTAAAACATAAGTTAAAATAAAATGTCTCTTTAAGAAGCTCTTGCTCTTTCTGACTCTCTTCCTTCAGAGCGCCCTCACAACAATGCTTCTCGTTGTGCCGTTAAAACCATTCTTAGAAACGTTGGACTGAGAAGTAGCTTGTATGATAAGCTCAGCAGACGCACAGTTCCACCAAGTGCTTGCTAATTGCTGCTGCTGCTAGTCTAGAGGAGCTGAGTGGGGATTTTGTAGTGGAGGAGTGCGTTGTGAAGCAGAAACTCGACTCGGGGACTGCAGCTCCAAGGAGGAGGCGGGGCTTCATGAGACCAAGTGTTTAGGCACCCCTGAATGATTGTATTTTCTTTCTTTTGCTTTAAACATAGAATATTATTTTTCACATGCCAAATAAAACACAAAAAAAGCGCATTTAGCAACATTCTTAAATTATAATTAAAACAAACATGAGTGGAACTACTGTGATTGTGGTCTGTGGGTAGTGGGAATGGAAATATTGAAAACAAAACATATAAAAAGTTAGCCCAGAAGGCAGAAAAAGCTAACTTCCCTCCCTCTACTCATCTCCCTCTAAAGTCAAGGTCAGAACCTCGTGTGGTTTCATATTAATAATAAAAAAATGGCTGCAGAAGATGACTGATGCATTAAGATGCCCAGTGGTGCCCAAGCCCACTGCCATTTATTCCATTGACTGGTTTCAAAATGAAATGAGTCGGAGAGCGACGTTGGTAAAGATCAAAACCAATAACAACAAACGTGGCTTGGTACATATAAAAAGCGTCTGCCCGTTTTTGGTAATTTTATAAGATTTTAACCACAAAATAATAGACTAAACTGTGTCCTTTAAACAGCTTCACGACAGATCTGAAGCCAAAGAAAACTACATAGTTTGAGATGCCAGGGGCATTGTTCTTTGCACTTATTCTAATTGCTGGTGACATATAATGACGCAGGGCTCTTTCTGAATGAGCCTGCCCATTATGCGGAGTGAAAGCCGGTCTGGTGTGTTTGGTATGTGGAGGCCCCTGCTTCTCAGTGGGGGGAAGGCTGGACTTGGACGGCTCTGCGCTGTGGCTGCAGCTCTGCTCGGCGCGCGGCGGGGGGAACACAAGGAACCCTATAGTCTGGTAATGCAATATTCATGGTAGGGTGTGAGCAGAGCAGTTAAACACAGCAAAGTTGTGAGAAGACCTTGCAACCCTCTATCAGGGAGCAACTGCAGCTTGGGCTCAAAAAGCCTATTCTCATGTTCCAAGTATTGTCCCTTTCTTTCTCTGCTCTCCCTGCTGCTGCTTCTGTTTTTTTGTTTTTTTTGCTGCCACTCGCACAGCCATTAATTTTTAATAACAACTTAAATGGCTGGCTTGACGAGCCTGTGCGGTGGGGAGTGCGGGGGGCAGCAAGTCAAGGGATCTTGCCTCTGGTTACAAACTGAGAAATAAATTTGCAGAGATCAAGCTAAACATACAGCGAGTGGAGATATATATATATATATATATATACACACAGCGAGGAAAAATATCAACTCTGCTGCTGCCATTCCAGCTTAATTAGAATTTCAGCTCTTTCATCTTGAACTTTCAATTGCGACTGCAACAGGAAATTGAGATCAAATTAAGATAGAGTGCTTCTTGGAGGCCACCAGAAAGATTGGGTTTGCACATTAAATATCTAAATTTGTCATAGGGCAGATATTAACTGAGGCGGTTAACTTTAAACATTAGGTTCAAATTTCTAAACAATTTGTGAAATGTGTAAACGACTGTGATGATTGCATTATATTTCTTGGCCCTACGTCGCCTGTGAGGCAAACCGATCTTTAAAAGGAAAAACTGTTTCGAGTCGAGAAAAGCCTCACTCAAATATCAAGACAATAAAAATGAACTCGGATAAAGAGTAAAACAGTGGAGTCTGCAGTAGGAGAGTATAAATAATTGATTCACCTCTTCAAGGCAGACAAGGTTGTGTGGATGTTGTCAGTAAGGTGGCAGCACTCAGGTTTTCCCCTGCATTATTTATTTTCCGCATTGGGGTGGTCTGACCCACTCTTGTAATGAGAGCTGGAGTCACGGTCTGTTTGGAGTCCCGGGGCAACGCCGTGCGACCGTGTCCCTGGATCACTGCTCAACCACACAGGGCCCTACATAGCCAGTGTTTGCTCAGACTTCACTTGGACTGTAAAAGTCAAACCTTGTTGACACATCTGTGCTGTCTCTCCCCGAGGCTAATGGCTAATACATCTGCCTGCTTCTTTTCAGAGGGCGAGGGAAACTACAAGAATCAAATGCTGAGAAGACACTGGTAGCAGAAGAAAAGCTGAAAAGTTATCTGGGGAATTTAAGTCAAGTAAGACAGCTACATTTGTTAAGAGGTATTTTGGGAGAAATGTTGAGGACTTGATGCTATCAGTCTATTTTTCCTAGCTCTTTTCCCAGGTAATGCATAGTTTAGCCAGGTTACTCTTCTAGATTAACCAAAAATATACATAACTTCCTTCTCCAACTACTTATAAAATTAGAACCCATATACTCTTAACAGCTAATGTATTTTAGGTAGACCATACCAATAGCAGATTGGGGCTGTTTTAACTTCAAATGGACCTTTATTCTTCATCACTGGAGTACAATTTACTTAGGATGCATTCACACCAGCTCTGTTTAGTCTGCTTTAATCAAACTCTAGTTCATTTGTCTAGAAAGTCCAGGCCGTTTGGGGAGGTGTGAATGTGCAATTGAACTCTGATGCGGACGAAAAAGGCGAACTCTGACCCTCCTGAAAACCTAGGTCTCCGTTCGATTAAAATGACCTCTAGAACAGTTTGAATGCATATGTGGATTCAAGCGGACCAGAGACCATCCCAAAAGCAGGAACCACACTGTAGCGCAGGGTATTCTGGGTAAATAGAACCAAAGCAAATGCACAAGTCTAGCACTACTGGGAAGAATGGGTTGAGGTCTTTTACCAAAGACAAAAGAGAAATTCTACATCAGCTAAAATCTGATGCTACTCTACTGCGCTTGCATTTAGTGAAGAAGGAAGTTGTGCTCGTCTTCTTCTAAGGTTTTCTTGTCGTTTCCTGCAGTTGTTCTTGGTGCAGCGCCATTGCAAGCGAGGGATGGAAACAAGTTTTTCAATTAGTTTGGTTCATTTGCCGTGTGAAAGCAAACTGCACCAGCTGAAAATGTAACAATCATTCCAATTTTGGTCCCTAATCAAACCGAGTCCACCGAACCATAAGGCGTGAAAACACCCTTTGTGTCATGTTCAAGGTACCAGCTTGAGGTATTTTGAGCTTTGTGACTGTGCATTCTTCTTCTGATCAGTAGGATCGTCTGTAGACAACAGACGATGGGTCATACTATGGTCACAGAGGGATGAATGTTGGCATCAAGAATCAAGCTCTGGCAATGAAACAACATCTAACTGAGATTGCAGATCCCAGTTGATTATTGAAGCCTATCTACTGGATACAAGTCAGGTACATAAGGCTATCATGTACCTGACATGATAGCCTTATGTCAGCTATAAGGCTATCATAGCTTTATAGCTGACATATATAGCTATAAAGCTATATATAGCTAATGATACTACTTTGGCAACAAAGTAGTATCATTTGTTGCCAAATGATACTACTAATACGATTGTATTAGTAGTATCATTTGGCAACAAAAAACTAAGACTACAATCAAATAGGCAGTGGTTAATTTCATAGAGCTGCAGAGTAGTAAAAACATATAGGATAATATGACAATATTATTTAGTGCAATTTTTTTAATCGCCATCAATAAGTAAGCAACATGATTGCAACTCTAAATCCTAAGTGTACAATAAACTCAAGCGTACAATTACATGCTGGCATATTTTATGCCAGCATGTAATTGAAGTTACATGCTGACTTATGATTAGTCAACAGACCATAAAAGCTATTCCAGCAGAACATTTATTTATTTCCAAAGAGTCTGATAAAATCCAGATTTTTGCAAAAAAAATAATAAATTGTAACCTGACCACCGTCCAGTCACAAAAACATAGTATTTGTAAGCTAGACATGCATTTATAAAAACCAGAGTGCCTGTCTTGTTAAGCAAGGAGCTCATTTTTTATGACAATTCTGGCTTCAGTGTGAAATTCACTTGACAGGTGGGTGTGAAAAACATCCACTCACACTTTTAAAATAGCACAAGTGACTCATTGGCCATGGCTAGTTTAACATCCTCACCTTGATGGGCAACTCACACTGTGCAAATAATCCACCTATTGATTCTTGCATCCTGGCCTAACAAATGAACAAAATCAAGGCTGCAACGCAAACACGTTCATGAGCGAACATCTTCCATTCAGCAGAGTGTACACACGCGCATACACAAGCGTGCAAAAACACAGAAATCGGAGTAATCTCTCACTAATCAAGAACATTGATCACATTGTAAAACACATCTGTCTGCATGCCCCCCTCAGCGTAGGCAGAGACAGATTACACTGACAGGATGAAAAGACAAAGACTAAAGAGAGGGAAGCTATATTTGAAACAGGCAAGAGAAAGAAATGTGGCATAATGAAAGCAGAAAACTGAGGGTAGACTTAATATTAGTGACAAAAGGTCTGAATCTGGATCACGGCGATCTATAAAACAGATGAAAACGACCTCGAAGCAAGTCTCAAGCCAGCATTTTGGGATTCATGCAGGACAGATCTTTACCTCAAACTATGCAGAATTCTTACAGTTTTATAGCTGATTTACAAGTCAGATCAGATATGTGATATGGATTCACATCAATTTTCAACAACTGTATCTTAAAAAGTATTGACTCAATAAACATGTGCCTTTTCCAGAAAGGATTCCTTTCATGCTTCAAACTTGACTTGCAATGGTACGACAAACACTGATTGATACGGTTTACGTAATAGCTACTGATAAAGGGCAACAATTGTGAGGGCTAAGATAAGCAGAGAAAAATCTATTGCTACAACATGGAGCGATTTCTTTACACAGCCTTTTCGCCCTTGTGTGAGTCAGAGAGCCACGAGGTTTCATTAACAAGGGTAGCTGATAAAACCTCTGAGCTCAAGTGCAATCAAATGCACCAAATCTCTCAGGCAAAGCGTGCCTGTGTCATGGTTATGCAATCTTAAAAAAGAAAAAGACATAAGAAACTCCTGCACATTTCTATTCAGCCATATAAATAGAAATGATACAAAGCGTATCCCTTTAAATTCCAGAGCTTTATGAATTTTGAACAAATGTAGGAGTGCTCTTTTCCATTTAGGCTCAGTCTCTGTTTAATAAATAACGACATGAGGGAATTTCTGGTGTGTAGTTTAAACCCTATAAGTGACAGAGAGTTTACCAAAAGGAGTTTTTCTTTGCCCCAGGTCGATAATTGGATGCCAGACCAGATGATGACAAAGATTCCATGCCGATTAAGTCATTTTTCTTCCAGATTTATCATTTACTTTGAAATTAATATCAAGGTTTTTCCATTTTCTTTGGGTATGAAAGGTCTGTGGACTGGTGCGTAGAAATAAGCTGCATGGAGCAGCAAACTATAGATCGGGCCCTGGAGACATTTTCAGGTGATCCTTCATGCTTGTGGTGTTTTTCCACCAGCTCCCATTATTACCTGCTCATTGAAAGTACTTACCCTTCCCAAGAGATGGCTTTGTACAATGCTTCCTTAAGAAATATTGCAATTCCTTATAGAAAGTTTCCAGATGTATGGCTCATCAGTATGTATGCTAGTATGCGCCGGCCATGCAAAGGGTTGTTTTTCTAAAAAAAAAAAAAAAAAAAATATATATATATATATATATATATATATCTCTAATAGCGAAAACATGGAATATTAAATCAAATGATCTATTTCACAAAAGCTAAGTCAAGCAGTGAAATTGTTCAATTCTGGGATAATTTAAGTTTTTTGTGTGATGTTTATCTTTTCCTTCCCTATAAAGGAGGAAAAATGAAGCAGCTTCAGGCTGTAATTTCATTGCCCCCATATAAAAATATAGTGAAACTGTAAACACACAAGGAAAAAGTGTGTTTTTCCTATGATAAACATTTTGCTATGTTTTATCACAGCAAAACATGCTATGATAAACATTTTGCTATATTTTATCATAGCAAAACATGCTATGATAAAACATCATAGCATGTTTTATCACAACATGTTATAATAAAACCTGCATGTAAGCACAACCGCACACTGAAGAGTATCAGAACAAAGTTATGGCAACATAGCTAGCATGTTTAAAGTAATGCTACATAAAGATCACAGCCAAGTCTGCATGCCAGATGTTGACATCTTACATAAAAATCTTTAAAAGACAAACAAATTATTATATGCACAAGCTTAAAATAACATCATCACTTACTTAAATACTCAGAAATATTTCTTAAGCTGGGCTTTTTATCTTAACCTCGACGCAGTAACTGAACTCCTATGGCAACACCCATAGATCAAAATTGCTTTGCTAGCCATCCGTAAAATGCTGTGGTGGAGATGGTCGGAAGCAGAAGGTCTCATTAAATCATGGTAAAACATGTAGACTTTGTTCATTTACTGTAAGTGCACATGTTGGAGGGGGGGGGGGGGGGGGGGGTCTCTGCTTGGCCAACCTCAATCACATGCGTGGAAATATTGTGTCGTGGAAACATGAAAGAAAGAGTGCTTACAACACTTTTACTTATAAATATAAGATGTTTACATCAGTCTGACAACTCAGTTGTTTCTCCAAAGTTGTATCCCGTTCACAGCAGCACATTTTGGGTTTGTTCTGCTTTGACCTTTGAATTTTCCCCAGCAAGAGCTCTAAAACTAGACTGTGTTCAAGTTTAAGATATTTTTTTGCAAAACATGACAGCAAAAAAGTATCGGACTTCTTGCTGCAGTATGTAGATTTTTGGAATTTTCTTTCTTTTTTTTTTTAAACGTATTTGTTCAAAACTACCACTATGTTGGGGTAGTATAAAGTGAGACAGATATATTTTCTGAAAAACAAAACAAAACAAACAAAAAAACAAGCTCCTCTGCCCTACGGACTTGCTGACACTGCTCTGTCAGAAACAACCAATCAGAGTCAGGATGTGGTCTTAGTGCTGTCAATCACCATTGTGTACTCGCTGTTCACACAGTTTCCCTTGCTCTCCGCTACGCTAGAGCAGGTTCTCCACAACATAATTAGCATGGCCACTGATGACAGTAGAGAAACGGCTTTCCTTGAACGAAGAGCGCGTACACAAGAATGATTGGGAACGCTAAAGTCTTTCCTCCTGGCTCTGATTGGTTGTTTTTGACCAGGAGCGGTGCATTTCTTCAGATGGCAGTAATAGCACTAAGAGAAGGTTGAGGAGATGGATCTTTTCCAGATTATATGTCTCATAACTTACTGTCACGACATGGAGATACTTTTAACATAACAAATATGTAAAAAACATAGTTTAGTAAAAGTTATATCCGGCAGCTTTCAATCTTTTAAAGTTCTACCTCGTAAGTATTTCAAGCTACTTCCACCTCCGTTTCTAAAAGTTGTTGATGAAGGTTTTGTGAATGTAGTCAGCCTAATCAACCCTTTATATAATTATAACTCCAAATTTGAACATAGTTTGGAGTTTTTTCTCACAAGTTTTTTGTGAGAAAAAACTTCCCACAAAAATAAACAGAAGATGAATAAATGATAACTGAATAACAAACAAAAACTGCAATGCATCCACACTTGCCATTTGGGGTTAGCAACATAGAGGGACTATGAATGATTCACTGTCAGTCTTTGTTAGCTAAAGAATGCCCCTTTTACAGCAGTGCCACAGAATACAGTGTTATTTTTACAGCTGCTGATTTAGCATGCAGGAGTTCTGTCACCGCGGCTGTGAGGACACGCAGATCAAGTATGTGGAAGTTTATTGCTTGGGGCTCTTCCTGGCTCCCATACCTGTGTGCTCAACAGCTCAGCTCTCTCCTCTTCTCTCCTCTCCCCATTAACCGGCTGACAGATCAGTAATAAACACAGCCTGTCACCTTCAAGGCCTGCCTCTCATTTACTAGGGAACACATGAAACCTCACTCTCTCATTCCCTCGCTCTCTTTTTTTCCCCTTCGTCCGCTGGGCTCACTGGAGCTGAAACCCGATTTTCAGGCCTCTCCTGCCTCCGAGGCAGCAAATTCTCAGTTGCACCCAGACAGTCCTGCAAAAGGCATGAATATTAAATGGAAGATCCATGAATAAATAACCAAAAAAAGGACTTCCGTCGATCTAACCTTGTTCTGTCTCCCAGCACTGGATAACAGAAGAGCATACGGGGAAACAGACAAAAAAGAAAAAGAAAAAACATACTCGCCTCAAGAAGAAAGGTGGACATTTGTTAGGCAATTGGCTTCCTTTATTTGCAATCCCATGGTGCTTTAATTTAACACATTAAAAAAAAAAGAAGGTGGTAACCAGACGGCAACAGCGCAGATGATGGTTACAAGAATCAGATTCAAACAGCAATATTTTCACAGGGCATATATTGAACTATTTCCATATATTGTACAACCTGAGGGATAAAAGCCATACATATTGCAACAGCTCTGTAATGTATGCATGGAAAATGCAAATCAGTTTGCAAAAGAGAGCTGGGAGTGGTATGTGTACAAGGATTATAATGCTGAATGCAAAGCAAACAAAGTGACTCGTCTGATGGTGACATACACTCACTGGTCCCTGGGCACGTGGTTGTTACAGTGAAACAGGTAAATATAGGCCGTGAATCAATTCCCTAATTAAGGCGGATGTGTTTTGCAATGAATTTCATTGGTCTGCGTGTTTAATACTGCCCACCGAGGGGAAATCAGGAAGATAAACAAGTGGTTATTATGTGCTGACATGAGTGAACACTGTATTATGCACGTTTACATTTTGCATTCAGTGAAACACATTCCTGGTGTTAATCACTAACCAGTAAAAAGCAATGCAGTAAAGCAATTAAACACCAGGAGCAGAATAATAGTCAAGGCTTTTGTTTATTACGATTTTACTGGGAGTCCATATTTGGGTTTGTAAGGGACTTTGCAAGATTATTGAAAGATTGTTGCCGTGTTTGAACTGTTGGTTCATTTAAAAACTAGATTCATGCTTTGCTCATCTATAAAGGGACAGTGGAAATTTCATTGACTTTAACTTCGACCGAGGCTGAAATATAAGACTCCAGAAATCTAATTACATATCACAATGACTCAGACCATAACAGATTGAAATGGTCTGCTCACAAAGTGTAAACATGCCAAAATATTGCAGTAGTTTTTTTGGTTTTATGATATTTATTTCAAACATCTGGTTATGAACAATTACTTTTGTTTTAAGTCGTCATTACTTTAAAAAGCTGGAAAAGCCACACAAATGCTTTTACCAGACATGAACAGTATAGTTTAGTATAGCACTCAGTACTTTGTATAACATTTATATCTTAAAAGTCTAACCCTTTTTTTATTTGTATTAGCAGTAAGATATTAAAAATGAATTTCTTTAAAAAATGTATAATCATTTTATTGAACAAAAGAAGTTACCGTACATAAAAAAAATAAGGTCGCACGAAGATTACCAAAACCTAACATATAATCTTTCTAAAGCATGTCTGAGGAAGACAGGAATGGATCAAGCTTGATCTCAAGAAAAAATAAACCATGACTTCCTGGACTTCACTGAATGGATGCAAATTATACCTTTTATAAATATAAATGTCTGAAATCTCATTTTCTAGTTATTTTTTTTCTGTGTACACATAAAAACAAAAAACAAGCAATAGAAAAGAAATGCCAAGAGACTTCTCCTTCCATAATATAACAAAATACATATCCTAACTATAGCATCAAATTCTTCCCTGATTTCAGTTGCTAATGACTACATACTTCCATGACATAACACTTCAATCTGTTTTAACATGACAGAGAAAAATGGTGAAAAACGTTCAGCCTTTTTTTAACAAAAACATTAGAAATGAATAAATGGTGTCTTACGAGTAACCACTAAAGTCAATGATTCATGAAATTAGATTGAGACTAGTTAAAAAAAAAAAGATCCCTTTAAGACCTGCTGCTCAAGTTGAATGTCTCGGCACACTAATTATAGCCACAATTTTCTTTCTTGTAGTTTGACACCTTAACAAAAGGCAGCACTTTGTATTTGCAACAGACCCATCAGTGTGACTAATCTTAACAAGGAGAGATAAGGTAGTGAGGCACAAAGAGCTCACTGAGTTAAAAGTGTTCATGTAAGTTATGAGTTTCCCTTAAAACTGAGGAGGTAGAATTTATTACTCTCCAAAGAACTTGTTTTGTTTCTATAACACTTCCCCCTAATTTACACCTTCTACGAAACGCATGCAGGTTATTTTTGGGAATAGTCTACATGTTCAGCTCATGTAAAAGAATCTTCTCTGTTTCTACAGAACCATAAAAGTCTATGAAAGCCTTTGGAACAAATGCAAACCACATGTCTTAAACTGTAGTTTAAGACATGTGGATTCAGCTCATCGTGCTGAATAGTTTTCAGCACGATGAGCTAGCACTTTGACGCCAACCAATGGTTGGAGGATTGGCCTATTGGCTACGATCGCGTGTAGTATGTATACTTACGGGAACAAAAGGCATTAGGCAGCTTGAACAGATTAAATCTATTCTGAAGTTTACGGATTTAACCTCAGCTTTTGCATACCTCACATCAATTCAGGGATTCTGTCTCATTAATTTAAAGGTGCTTGTACAAGAGTTGGATATTTTTTTATTCTAAGCTGAGCTAGCAGATTATCTCTTGGAGCACTTCACTTCCCACACGGACTTCATGTTTGGAAGTAATAAAGTCGACCGCCGCCTGTTAGTGGTTCAGTATTTGTAGATTCACCTGTTCATTGATTTTTCTGTGGAACTAACTCTGAATTATTTATTGAAAACTTGCCTATCTGAAAAGTTTAAAAGCAAATACAGGTTGGAAAGCTGGTACAGTGTTTGGAAAGCAGCCAATTCAGAACCAGCACTGATTTTCTTTGGTACCCAAGAGTACTGTAGGTGTTAGCTTCTGCAGTAGTGCCAAGGCTGTGTCCACTGTGCATAGTAATGATTATTAAGGTGTATTTTGTGTTTGAGCTATTACAATAGGCAGTTATAAGCATTTGCGTCTCAAGTACTTGTGGAATTCAGCTACTGAGCTGTTCTGGTCCTGTGCCGCTCCTCATTACCATTGTGTCTTCTTATGGTGCGTTCCCACCAAACGTATTTTGAGCATCAGTCGCGTCTGGTTTACATTCAAAGTCTATGTGGAGGTGTGTCGATGGCCTGTTGTGTCTTGTTTCATGCGTCTAGTGTGACCCAATTTTGAAGCGTTTGGAGAATTTTGAGCATCAAGCACATCTGGCCCATAGGCCAGCTACGGAAAACAATGGCTAGAACGATTTTGACTCATAGACTTGGAATGCAAACCAGACGCACCTGACGCGTGAAGCGCTAGGTGTAGAGCAAAATGTCAAGTGTCTGCATTCAATGTGCATACGCGTCAGACACGTTTTGTGTGGACGCACCATCACTGCATGTTATAAAAGTGAGGTCAATTATGACACTTAGATAACAGCTTAATACCAGTCCAGGCATGATGTGTGTTTGTGCCAGTTTAAACACTTCTGGGCTCACAGTATCATAACATTTGGTGCTTTGCAATGCATTTCATGTTTTTCACTCTGAGTCTTTACAATCTTTCATTGAAATCTTATTTTAGTTTTTAAACCATCTGCAACTGTGAAGTATCCAGCTGGTCTGCGTTTCAGTAGGTTGCCCATCAGTGATTTCTGCATGGTTTAACATAATGAACTGTTTCCTGACCTCAATTTTTCATTACATTGTGGAAGAGCTGTTATGGCCTTCTGAGGATTATAATTAAGAGTTTATAATTTACTTAGGTTGCCTACTTAATACTGGACAATACATTGTGCCAGGTAATATAATAACTATTTGCTAAGTAAATGATTTGGGGCACAGTGTTCTTGCTGAGTGTGCACAGTCACTTCATACCGATAATGTCAGAGTGTTAAAACAAGCGAGGGAAGTCAAGCAATAAGAAAGAGTAAAAGAAAATGTGTGGTCATGGCAAAAAGCCAATTAGCTTTCAACACCCTGAATGGCCTTCAGTTCACACAAAAGTGCACGCATACACACACAGAAACATATATTCAAAGGCTGGGAAGATGAACCATAATGTTCAGAGAGCTTTGGTTTTACGTCACTTTAAATGTCACA
The DNA here is from genome assembly GCA_903067065.1 of Brachyrhaphis terrabensis. Lineage (NCBI taxonomy): Eukaryota > Metazoa > Chordata > Actinopteri > Cyprinodontiformes > Poeciliidae > Brachyrhaphis > Brachyrhaphis terrabensis. Next base: position 49,797 of record CAEGAG010274123.1, read on the forward strand.
GACTTCACCACAGGGTAATGACTGATCAACCTGAGATGGATTCTAGTGTTGCCTGGCTTTTTATGTCTAGAGCTGACTGGCTGGAGATAGGATAAGAGGCTGTGTTACATTTTTTTGTTGTCAAATGGGACATATATTCAAATGGGACAGTATTATAAAATAATGCAGTATGTTTAGGGATTCCACAAAGTTTTCATGTTGAAGTTCTACACTAGTTGCATTTCCATTACAAATGTCCACAAAACTGTCTATATTTGAGTAATATTGAAACAACACAATTTCGCAGTTAAGGTGTTTCCATCAAATAAGAAACGCATTCAAATGCGAATAAGTTTGTTCATGCAATAAGTAAGAACTACTTCCTGTTTTCCTCTTTGTGGTTTCCGCCAGTGGAAACATACGGTTGTTGATCATGTGACTTGTGTGATGTGAAAAAAGTGTTTCCATTTCAGTTTTGTTAAATAAACCAATTTTCATGTGGTCAAAAAAACTACCTCATCTTAGCACCAAAACGTTTTATCGAAAAACAAGTTTTTTTCAAAATTCCATTAAGCAACTTTTTCCCCATAAATGTCAAATTGTGCAATTTTATGGTCAATGGAAACACAGCTACCATCTCTATTTTACAAAGGGAAATTGCTTTACAGCAGATAATCCCACACATGGCAAGTCTTGGGTATGAGACTTGGAAAAACCGACAACTGGAGAGAGAAAGAAAGTAAGCAAGACGGAAATAATTTTCATAGATTACTAAATATGCACAACAGGACATTTCTAGGGCAAATGACGAAGGTGACATAGTGACAGCGGTAAACAGTGCTTCTTATGACCAGCACAAAACAAAACATAGCTCATCTCTCACAGTGAAAGGTTCAGGTGGTATTATCTGTGTCCTGATATTCTTGTGAACATTTCTGCAGATTAGTCACATTCCGCTAATGGGAAAAGAACTACTGGAAAGTTTCCACCTTCAATCTGAACAAAGTGCCAAGACTTTTCCATGTACCTCTGAGCTCCTGAGATATTTATCTTTATAGGTCTGAGGGCATCTGTTGCAAGCAAACCCAATGCACCGTGCTCATGTTTCTCTTGTTCTGCTATCAAGCAGACCAGGAGTCCTGAGATGCCATCTATTTTTTTTTCTGCTGATTTAGATGCAAACCACGGATCTACTCAAAATAAGGCAGCAATTCTTGAGTCGGTGGCTGCGTTGCTCCTATTCTAATGGGCTAGATCAACATTTGCTGGAAAGATTTTATGGTAATTTTTTTGATTAGCCAATATTTTGTCGCAAGAAGGTTCATTTCAGTGAGTTACCAGCTAATATTTATCATTTTCCTTGTAATGAAAAAAATTAATTCGTTTAATCACAATTTTAGATGTTACACAGTTTTTTGTTGCAAAGTAGATCATCATCATATGAAGGTCTCAAACAAAAATAAAAAGCAACCATATTTATTTCTATTTCAGAGAAGTAATAATTGCCGGAAGAAATTGAAACATTTCTTTTCCAGCACACTGTTGTTAAGTACGAGATTGTTGGCATTGCCAGAAGCAAGTGGATCTTATCCATGTAAACAGCTCAAGAAGGGGGAAAAATAACTTGTGCTAAGCCCTCACGAGGAAAATGAGAGGCAATGCCTTGACCCGTGAGATGCTGTGAGAATGGGGTGGAAGAGAGGGTGAGAGATCAAGAAACTGACATAGTGAAAAGCTAGCTGGTGATAGAAGAAGAAGGCAGGCTGGACGGTGTAGGTGCATGTAGGTCAAGATAGCCAATCCACAATCCAGACTAAAATGTACGCAGGGGAATGTGTGGAGATAAAAGCTACTTATTGCATGAGAATACACACATACAGTGGTATTCAAGTGTTACTGCATCTTTGGTAATGTTGATAGTCCTACCAAGTCTAAAATATCTCTGACAATAAAATGTCTTTGGTGCAGCAGTTTGTGAAGAATGAAAAATGTAATGGCATCAAACTAAAATCCATAGTTTTGCGAAGTAATTTTATTGTCTTACCTTTTAGATGGTCAACAACAGATGTCAAACTATAACCGTCTATTGAATTTAAGCTAAAAAACAAACAAACAACCCTTCTCTTTATAACCAGAAACTCTCATTTTAACATGTTACGCCTCCAGTATTCATTTCCTAACTCTGGCAGTTCAACACTTCTAGAATTGGTATCTGATCAGATAAAATATTGATTTGCATGTCAATCAAGTACCAAACTAATTAGTTAGTTTTTTGAGTAATACTATAATTAATCTGAACTGTTGCTGTGAAAGCTCTTTATGAATAAACTTTCCTTACTACCTGACTAAATTTAGTAAGAAGCCAAATAACGACATTAGGGACTGAAGTTATAAAAGCTTGTCTCAATATAGGAAACAATTTAATTGATGCTGCTATAGCTCAAACTGGACTTTGAATTTGAGTTACAAGTAATGTAATGCAGCTAATTACTAGATAAATACTTTACTGCACAGTGCAAGGGGCTCTCACCCTCTTTGTTGTAAAAAAGAAATAATTGTTAGAAATTGAGCGACAGCATGTTTTTGAAAAATCTCTGTGTTTCAATTGGATCTAAATATTGCAAAATTACTTTGCTCCACAGTTGGACAATAAGAAATATATTTCTTACTGCAGCAGTCTTAAAATGATCACAATTGTGCCAAAAACATTATATATTGGCTATTAAGCCCAATGCATTCTATTATCAACTGGTTACACAAAAATCATCAAACCAAAATTTACATAAAGCTTTTAGAACTGTGATCAAATGTTGCTTTTTTGTTGTCAGTTGCAGAAAACATCAGTGGGCCAGTAAATATGTATTATTAGTCATTTAACAACCCAAGTCTGATTTGAAGATTGTCCCCTAAGCCATGATGAATCATATAAAAGTATGATTCATCATACTTTTATGACAAATCATAAAAGCATGATCATAACTGTATAAAAGCTGCATACACTTGCTATGCTCAAGTGCTAATATTATACATTAAAAAGTAGAGGGAAAAGGCAACTCAAGTAACCCAAGGCAAGTCAAAGTTAAAAAAAAAAAGTGTTTATGTAATGTGACAAATGTTGATACTGGAGTTTCTATAACTGGATCAAGAATAAACATACACAGGGCAATGATACAGGAAAACTATTGTGAACAGAGTCGTTGACCAATTTGTCTGAATTATATAAAATGAAAGATTGTTTCTAAGAAACGAATAATCATTGTGGTTTTCACTTTTAGCTATAAAAGCTGGAATCTCAAGAGGGAAAACTGGAATAGAACCAGATTGGAGCTAATGAGAAAATGAATTTCTCATATATAAGTACTCTGGCAGTTTACAGCACAGCCATTTCACTGATATAGCCGCAAACAAGGAAACAGGTTATAATGAATCTAGATAATGTAAATATGCAAGAAATGTAGTAGATTTCCCCACGCTGATCTGCTCCAGCATCAGGGAATCTGTAATAATGTGACAACCTGTTATTCTAAACAAATTTAAAAACAGAAGTTTAAACATAACAGGTAGTTAGAAAATATTTCACTTCAGATGTGGTTTTGCTGACAAATGTCACGCTGTGACAGTAAAGCAAACAGAGATCTGACTGCAACTGTACTTTTCTTTCAGATCAGCAATCTTTTTTTACTGCTTGCCAACAAAATATTTACCTACAACTCGAGATTTTAGTTGGTGTTTTTGTAAAACTCCAAATCATTTAAAAAACAACAACAAAAAAAACACATTTCACAAGAAAGTAGACGAGAGCGCTATGTGTAGTTTAGTCCAGTGCCTGCTACATTTTACCTGGAGCTTCTCAAACGTATTCGCCATCGATCTGAACACATCTGAACGAGGCACAGCTGCATAAACAATTCTCTCAAGTCTTTAGAGGGTTTTGAAATATTAACAAAAGAGCTTGCAGGTACATCATATTGCAGAGCCAGCTTTGGCAGCAGAGGGAAAATGTGTTAGAGTCCTATTATAAATCACACAATTCCAGCAACAGAATTGCACACCCAGGCCTGGCTTGTCCCCCAGGCAACCTGACAGCAAAATCCTGTCTTAACATTCTGTGCCCAGAGAGAATCTATAGAAATGTGTGTGTGCTTGTGAGGAGATTTGTGTAGACTTTTGTTTTATTCATGAAAACATACTAATCAAGAACTGTACTTTGCATTATTATAGCGTTTCTACATCTGTATACGTGCGAGCGTAGAGATGAAGACGTTGAATGCAGATGAACAGAAATGAGAACATTTGAGCTGGCTCAGGCTAATGTCAGCCACTCCTTTTTTCTTTTTTTTTCCCGCTGTGACATGAAAGGAGGAGAGAACTTACAGATCTTGTGCTTCCCTTTCATGGGGAATTTCACGAGCAGCTCCTGGGGGTTATTGCAGATGAAGACGAATGGCGAAGCAGACTCCTCACAGGTACCAGGGCACTGCAGAAGTGATGGAGGATAAAGAGAACGGTTTAGCTCCATTTTCACAAAGAAGTGTCACATCCAGATTTACATATGCCAACACCGAAAATCTGTTGATTCCAAACAGTTCTAAATCATCCAGTGATTGCTCTTTATATGCCTATATTATGCTAAATGTCCTCCATGCCTGATCTAATACTCTATGCCTGAAAGCATATGATAGTTATGAGTCTCGCTGGGTGTTAGGCTCTGTAATTGCACAACTAATGATGCAGTTGCTGAAGGGAGCAGCTGTCGCCCTGGTGAGCTATAAAGATGACACAAAATATATAACAAGCAGCATCGAAATCTGAGGCAATCAAAGACTTTCTCAGATGTGGTGTTGTGTGAATTACACTTTCAAACATATTTCAGGGCGTAGATTCACATTAATAAAGCTGGTCGGGCCATAAAAGCAATGTTTACACATTGATCCGTTACTGAGATGGAAACCGCAAAGACATCCGAAGGTTTCAAAATCGTCGTCTACAGGAATACATGTCATTCACAGTAATCGAAGATATTTCTGCAAAGCCGTGTGGGATGCCATAACACATTCCTGTGAATAAGAAGGTGTTTTACAGCTCATAATTGACACCAGCCCACAGCATACAGAGAGCAAGAGGCAAGAGAAAACCTCTCTATCCTCGTGTTATTGATTGGTCTCTCAGGTGAGAGTAGGGAATTGACTGACACAGTGACAAAGGAGTCATCTTTTCCATCACTGGCAGCCAACGGCTCTCAGCTCATCCAATTTCCGCCAGCACTATCAGATAGTGCCCATGATTGCATCTAGCCAGCCAGGAAGCGGCTCTTTTCGTGACAGCAAGCTTTTTTTTTTCCTCCCCTCCCCCAACCTCTTACTCTCCCAGCCTCTCTATCTCCCACACACAAAAAGAAAGCACTGAAGGGTTGTGACAAATCTGCAGCTTTTACAAGAAATCAACAGAGTCTGCAGCCCATTTGTAGGGTCTCTTGACAAACTGGGGAGTGATGACAGCGATGCTTATTTCTGACTAAAGCCCATGTCAACTTGAGTCTAATAAGATGGTGAGTGATAAAATATGTAAAGACTCAAAGCGTCATTAAGCACAGCTCAGGATCCGAGTGGAGGCTCTTGATTACATCCTTCAATGGGAAAATGACATTGCGATTTACGTAAATTAAACTGGGGCTCACGGATAGAAAATTCATCTGATCATTACTGGAGGAAAATTTTAGCTGTTTTGAGAAATGCAAAATAATAGTGGAAGTTGTGAGTTTTAATGTGTCTTTTTATGAGCTGAGATTGAAATAATAGAAATAATCCAGCTTTTATCAGCTTCTAAAATGACTTAAACCTGATCTCAAGTGTAAAAACCAAAAAGTATAAATGAAACAAAAAGGAAAGCAGAATTTAAAAGCTGAGGTTAAAGACCCACGATACCTTTTAAATACATAACGCACTGGAATTTAAAGGGGCTTTAGTTTCTTTTTAAACAAGGCTATGAAATCCAACCTTCCCCATTACCAGTGTAGCCATATGGCTGAGACAGTTTATGGTTATGGGGAAAAGAAAAAAAAAAAGGACATCCTATAATTCAGAAAGGTTGTTGAACCTGATACAGCAGGAATTACTTGAAGATAAAGTGAACCGCTGCCTATTCATAGCTTAGCATCAAGAGATATTTCCATGGAATGTAACTACAAATTATTTGCAGATTTTTCCCAAAAGCGTAATCTAAAATACTCAAAAAAAAAAGGCAGCTTTGAAAACTGAAATGCCTAGATCAACGCTACTTGACACACTATTGGCTGGTGTTTGCAAAGCAGCCGGTCCAGGAGTGCCTTTTGTTTTCCTTGTCACCGACTGAAGAGGGAAGATGAGGAAGACTGTGGATGCTAGCTTCTGAGGTAGTGCCAAGAGTGTTTCCACTGTGTTTATTAATGCATTTTAAGTTCCATTTGGTATGTGAATTATTAAGATGGGCAGTGATGAGCGTTTTTAGAGGGTATCTCAAGTATTTGTGGATTTTAGCTACAAGCTGGTATCTGTGGGCCTTTCTTCTTCACAACGCTGTTCAAGTTTATAGAAGTTTGCGAGCCTGTCTTCATGCGCCTTAATTATTTTCTTTTCCAATTACTCTGTTGTAGATTTGCTGCTATGCTTAGGATGATGGTTCAGTTTTGACCATCATCTCACATTGGACTCTAGAACACCTTCCATCCAATGGACCATATTATATATTATGTGACTAGCATCACTTTTCCAATCATAGTTCTTCTAACATAATAGTAATACATAAAAGGTGGGCTGCAAAATGTATTACAAATAATTCCTTGGCCTGCACTAAAAATATCAGCTAATTGTAAGTGCAATACATTTGGGCTCTCAATGTCCATAATCTGTGTGATAATACTTGCTTTTTTATGCAGCAGAAAATGGTTAATAAAGGAATTTAAGTTGGTGTGGTAAAGATATTGAGACTTAACTAGAATATGCTGAAACTGAAATATTTTTTTTCAAGAGGTCAATAAACTACTTAATGTTTAATATATGTGTTTATTTACTCAACCCAGAAAGAGGTTATCAAGTCGCAAACCATGTAGTCATCACATTTACCAACATTCACCAACATTATTGCACATAACATGTTCTTTACAACTATTGTGCAGTCCTAATAATTTTGTTAGATTTATCTCTGAACTAGACATAAAATTGAACACCCATAATTAATTCATTAGGATGAATGTTGCTAATGCTGCAGAATATCAAAAGCTCTGATCTATTTTATGTGTGTGCTAGTGATTTAGCATTAAACTGCAACATCAGCATGTAGTTAAAGTAATGACACACACCCGCCATTCATTGCATCTACACTTGTTTTTAAACACACTGACCTCAGATGGGCTCATCTGTGATCCTAATTACTTCATCTGTTTATATGAACTAATCTTATTGTTTGAGCTGCTGACACTAATCCTCACACTGCTCTGCTGGTCAACTCCTGCTCTAGCTTAAGCCACCATCACAGTAAGATAATAACAATAAAACCATTTGACCAACATGAACCATGTTTCTGAAACAAGGCCATTCACACAGTGAAGGTGTTATGTGTAAATGTATTATATTTGTGGCTCGTTTCTTTCTGCAGCAATGTTATGACGATCCTCAACAATCTCCTGATGGTTGATGGTTAAATTCTCTTTTTTTCTACATCTTTTTCTTAAAGAATTTATGATGTATGATGTTTTTTCTGTTTGTGTCCACTTTATAGGTCTTGTTCAAGGAGTTTTATTTATTATTTATTTCCTATGATGAAGCTATTTCTAATCTTACACAAAATGTTTGTTTGTAAATGTAATTTTTTGCTTAAGATTTCTCTGTTTTCATGCTGATGATTATATTGTCCCTTCAGGTTTCTAATCATTCTTTCATCGCGCTTTAAAACACTTCTAATAACCTGTTGTGAAAGACCGAATCAAACAGGATGCCCGCCAACACCTGGTGCCTGCTGTCGCACTAGAAAAGCACTTGAATCTAATTTTACAATCAAATTTACTGCTGCTCCCCGAGGTCTACTTGAGGTTAATGTACATGGAAAACCATCTGATTTTCTTAAACAGAAAAATACCAGAAGGAAAATCTTTTAGTCTCTTGTTTAAGTAGTTTTTGTTATAGAAATATGTGTAAAACCATTCATTTCCCCAAAGTAATTTGTTGCTTAAATCCCTTCATTTTATTTAGACAAGCACTAAATTGAGCTGGGAGTACTTTTCTAGCCATTTAGACTAACTGCAAATACAGGCTGACAAAAAAAACAAAAAAACAACTACTTTTCACTGGGGAATCAGTAAAACAACAGTTTATAGAGGTTTTGTTAAGTAGAGACCAATTTTAAGCTTATTTTACAGACTGTTACAGTTGGGATAATTTCATATCAGGCAGAAATAAATTTTGCCAATTTAATCAAAGTACACAACGGATCATAAGTTGTCAGATAAAATACATTAGAAGAAAAAAAGAACATAATAGATTTACCAAGCCTTTCTCTGCTTTCTAATATAACAAACAAATTCATTCGTCATTAAATTCTTTATAATTTCTAAATCTAAAAGGCACTTTATTACATAAAAATCAAGCAGACATTTTGAAGCAAATAAAAAATTAAACATGAGTCTGTAATTCATGTTTCGTTATCCAGTGTTTATGCATCTCAGCAAGATCACCGTGTACCCAATTGAAGTTTCAAAATCCATCTATTCCATTGGGAGCTCAAGAAATGAGTCCACTTCCTTGTTATCATAACATTTTAACACAGCACTCAGTCTGTCTTTCTTTCTCTCACTCACCAGATGAGAAATATCACGCAAGCATGCTGCTCTTTCTGCAAATGTGTTGCCATGTCTGAGTGAGGCTTCAAAGAACATTACGATAAAAGATACCAAACAGACGCTTGGCAATTTAACACATTGTTAAACAATGTCACATGTTTCATGACTGAAAAGTGGCTCATATTTATGGCTGTACAATGCAAACGCTCAATTAATGCAATGAAAGATGTGGAGAAATCCATAAAATATGTTTCACAAAGCAAAAATTCAAACTTGAATACATTTATTCAGGGTGGGAAACATCCTACAGCAAATAGCAAGTTTTTTATTACTAAAATGCCAGAGGCACAAATATTGGCATCTTGAACAATCCCCACCAAAACACGTGCAACAAAAGAATTTATTTAACTTTCTGCTCAGTTTTTAAAAAGATCAAAATGTATCTAGGAATTTTTTTACTTATTAATCGATGACTTCCAGTTTCCCTGGCTTATAAATATTACATAGTACAGAGGCCCACTTCAAAACGGGAAAGACAATTTTCTGTGTATTAAAATTTTTTATAGGAAGGCTTTTTACTCCTCTTTACCAATCACAGTAGATGCTGTGATAAAACAAAAAAAATTACCAAATACAAGTGAGAGCAACATGGTCTACTAGAAATATACACCACAAGCAAAGCCATAGTTGGGATAGATATGTTTTATTTGGACATGGATTTTTCTAAGCTCCCAGCTGGAAATACAACAAGAACACACAAAAAAAATAAAAAAAAATACTGAAGAAAAGTCAGACAGCCTCTAGTTCAATATCTAAAATGGCTACTAGGCATATAAAATTTAATGAGAGGTCCATATATGTATACAATTTATTACCAGCCCTCATGGTCTGTTTGCCAATAAATAAATAGCCTACAGAGCTGTACATCATCAGTGAGTGAAGACGCTCTTGTAATGTTTGTAGTGCATTACAAGAGCTAGGTTTAGTCACTAGTGGCACTACAAACATTAGTGGCACAAACCACTGGTGTTTGTGCCACCAGTGGCACACTGTGGGATTTCCACTGGAAACCAGTGGAAAAATACTTTCCAGTGGAAATCCCACTGGTTTTCCAACTCACAACGTCGTTGCGGTTTATTTATACTCAGAAGTCAGCTTTTCAGTTTCCCAGTCAGAAATAAATAAATAAAAAAAAGGTTGGACTTTGACAATGCCATATGCCCTCATCACATATAAAAACATAGTGAACTATTTTTAGCCCCTCTGACAGTTAATATTAAACCAGTGAGACACAGAGCACAATATTCCTGTCAACATGTTCCTTTAGTGCTTAAAGGCATACAATGGAACGAAACATTGCTACCGACTTGCGCTGTCATTAGCGCGACAATTAGCAAATCTCACTGATTTTCCCCACATAATCTCCAGATTAGAGTTCTGAGACAAATGTACCACAAAAGTAACAGGAAAGATTCGACACCAAGCTCTTCGTGGAATCATTGACCTAATTTAGGATCATTATAAACATATCACTCGGTACACAAGATGGCTGGGTTGTTAGTGGTTCCTCAAGGAAACAAAATGGTGGTAGTTTTCATGGAACAAGCAAAGCTGCATCCAGAGCTGGAGTGTGTTCATGTGAGACCCTGCCAGTTGCTTGCTCCTTCATCCTCCATTAGCTAATTAGCATTTAAAGCTGTTGAATGTGTTGCTTTGCCTCAATGCCTCCACCACCTAATTGTTTCCATTCCCTGTTAATCAAAAGGGCACGAAATATTGTGGTTGTGTGACAAAGAGGTTTTCTCAAGCCCTCCATATTCATCAAAAAGGCTCTAATAAAGTAGGAGTGGGCTTGTTTACACATTCAATTTAATTTGGGTTTGTTGTGAAAAAAAAAGTAATAACATGAAATTGATTATTTTGACATATACAAAAACACAGTGGGGGAGCAAAACATTGATATGTCTGCCTGTTAGTGTGTTAAGTCAGGCAGGAACACAGCTTTGGGGCATTCTGTGCAAAAAAGGACAAATGTGCTCAACAATTTAAGTCAGCTGCATTAAACTGCCTCAGTGTGAACGCTGTTTTACAAGCTAAATGCTTCCAATTTACTTTCCTTTTGAAGCCGGACAACTGCGATACAAAAAGGTTCTGCTTGCTCATAAACTCCTCTGACATTTGGCTAATGTTCAACATAGAAATGCATGTCTGCCGCATGGCTGCGGTCCAAACTGCTTTCAGAAAGTAGATACAAGCACACTTTAACCTTGCCAGTGTGCCAACAGATGATAAATGCAGCCATCACTCTTGCATTCAAGCAAGAGTGCTGTTCCCACATTTGCTTTACTGTGACAATGTGGGAAATGTGCTTATTTGCTCTCTTGCCAATGGTAAAATGAGAGGAATATTAAAGCTGCAGCATCTGTATGTTGAATTTAAAGCTAGTGACAACAGCAAATTAGCTCAGCTCAAGGGAAATAAGGTAGTTCTATAGTTTATATAAAAAGAAAAGAAGGATTTTTCTTTAACTTAAAATGTTTTTTTATGTATACAGAAGTGTACTGAATTAATATGCAAATAAATACTTGTGTAGATTTAAATAGAACAAAATAGACCTCTGAGTAACTTTTTTTTAACAGTGCATTCAATTTCTGCTTGACAAGTGTAGAATAACTCTGCAAATGCAGAATCCATTAACTGGCTTCACATAATCTACAGTCCGCAGGGCTGCATTTGTGGTTTCTGTTTAGCAGAAACTACATATAAAAATTATGTCTACATCTTTTTTAAAGTTTAAAAATGATGTAGCTTTATGTTATTAAAGCTAAAGTTTAATCAGTAATACTTTTATAACAAATTTATGTCAGATCATGATTTCTTGGCTAATGTCAAGTTGTCATAACAAAGACATTTTGAATAACGTCAACTTTGTATTAAAAGTGTCATGATTTACCGAATGACACTTTATGACAAAAGTCATAAATATTCATGAAGACTTACTCATGTTTATGACGGTGTCAGGACAGTCTTATTCACAAAACGTCAAATAAAGTGTTACCGGAAAGAGTTTAAATGTACTTTACAGAATAGGCACAACATGAGTCCAGTTAGGTGAAACCAACCTGAAAAATTTCATTCGGTAAAAATAGAAACTAACAGTGTCTTCAAATAGTTCCACTTTAATTAATATCCAGCTATTTAATTTGCTTTGTTTAACCCTGAGGGGATTCAAAAATAACTGAAAGTGATATAATGCTCATTTGAAAAAAAAAAAAAAAAAAAAAAAAAAAAAAAGTAAAAGGATGCCAGAGCACTAGCTGGTGGAAGAAAGCCCCTGGGCAATTTCTGTGACTTTAAGAGCAGGAAAAGAGGAAAAAAAGAGAATTCGCTACTGTTTTTACGATAATGTAATGGACTGAGCGTTATCGTTTGTCAGTTTTGCTTTCGTAACACATTGGCCATCTGTTTTATATATTGCACAATTTACTCTCAGAGTGCTTTATCACAACTGCTATGTGCTGAGATCTAATAATAACAACATAGATCTTAATAAAAAGGGACTGAACCAGAGGAAAGATTTGACAGCAAGAGCCCAAGCTTGTCAGCTAACAGCACAACAAACCAACACTGTTCCCTCTCTCCTCTCTCTCTCTGGCTCTTTTCTGCTACTGTCGGCAATTAAGGGCAGGAGAGACAAGTAATCTCCTTCTGGGCGACAGGGCCAAACCAGAACAGGCATGTGGAGTGGGCTGTGCAGTCAGGAGGGGGGATAGGGAGTGGGTGAGGGGTTGAGGGACTTTGAGACTGGCCCCAGCATCAGCACTATAGCCAGGCCCTGCTTGGCTGCACTCAATCTCAGCCCAATAAAAGGCCCTTCATTGGCAGGGAGCAACTGAGCCAGACAGGCTGGGAGCATGTGGCTTTTAAAAATGAGGAGGGCGGATAAAGGGAGGGGGGGTAGGGAAGGGGAAGAAAGGGAGCTAGAGATGGGAAAGTGACAGAGTAAATATGAGGAATACGATTCAGCAAGAAAGGTATTCTAATACGAGTCTAAGGCGACGGAGAAACACCAAGACAGAGATTTTGACCGATAGGGGACAACAGAAAAACCATCTGTGTCTTCCCACATAAGACACTTGTGAAATAGTGTCTAGGCAGCTCTGTCAAGGCTGGCCTTACCCTGGGAATGGAGAAACAGATGGGTTTGTCTATGAGCAATGGGCTACATGTGAGAGGTGAAAGGCTGCTGTTGGGAAATGGATGCAACGGCGTCATTCACCAATCGCTCTTTAATTCATCATGTTCCCCCAAACAAAACAACCTTGTTCCTGGCATGCATCAAGCCACAACCAAAAAACACCACTGCCCTGAGGAAACTCGGACTGTAACCCAATAAGATTCATGATGCATGAAGAGTGCATGCGCATGCAGTTACAGGTGTACAGACACCACACACATGGCTGACTCTGAAGTTTAAATTACTTCAAATTGTTCAGTCCTCATAGTCTTTACTTACAAGACATACAATGGGTGTTTTTGCAATTCACAGTGGGTCTTCATTATCATCTCCATGGCTGTAAGCTATAGGGCATTTTAGTAATTGAGCAATCTTATCAAAAATATCCTAGAGTGACCAAATCATCTGATAAATTGGGGGGGGGGAATAATACAAAGTTAAATGAAAAAGAATTAAGCCAAGAGTTCTTTGAGGAATTGTCACAGCCTTGTATACCTCTTTATCCTTAATTATTATAAAAATTTTTTTTTTTTTTACAAAACTGGGTTTAGAATCAGTTTATTAGTAAAATTGTCCATGTGTCCATAATTCCTGTTGTTTAGACTATTTATATTTTTTAGTATGTTGTCAATCAACAACTGTGGTGCTGCTTTTACAATGTTGTTCCAGTTCTGTCATTACCCTAAAAACCTGCCCTCCAGCACAACCAATGAGCAACATATCATTACTTATAAATCTTGTCATCTTTTCAGCAATAGCACCTAAAAACCCCCCAAAAAAAACAAGCCTCTGGCAACGGTACTGAGAATGAGTGAGGTGAAAAATAGGCAGTCAGGCCGGGCTGTGCAGTTGATATTTCTGCTGTCTCCGCTCCTCAAGGGGACAAGTCGGCTAGCGGATATAAAGCAGTTGTAAAGTAAAACACCTGCTTTTTCCTAAATTGGCCTTATGCTTTTTATTGCAAATGACGCAGCAGCTCAAATACATCCAGAGACTGATTCTTAGATGTTTCGTCTTCATGACAGCTTTGCTTACTAGCGTTCTTGTCAATTGTGACTTGTTAGCTTAGCTTACAAATATTAAAAAGTCATTAAAAGGGAAATTAGATCTTAAAGTTCATCTTCGTACTTTTAGACAAAGATTATATCAAAAAGACACAACCCACAACCAAAAAACACCAAACAATAAGGGCTTGGCTAGTCGCACAACAAGACAGTAGTTGTGTGCAATATTGTCCAAAAGGCACAGACCACGAACCAATAAAGCTTTTATTCTAAGATCATTTTCAGAAAGATCCCTGAGTGTTTACTGATTTACTCCAATCTGGCCTTTGCTGGTAATGCAAACTCCCTCTCCCATCTGCTTCACATTAAAAAGCCTGCAGCAATTCAGCAGAAATACTCATTCACGTCACATTTACTGTGAAACATCTGTGAAACAAAGTGTTGAGTTTCGTTAGAGGCAACTCAAAATGATGAAACAACTGAAAAGCAGTGCTGATCAGAACAAATAAATGTGGCTTTTCTATGAAAAACAGAAAAAAAAAATTAAAGTGCATGTTTGTCATGAATGTTTGTCGAAAACATAAAATTCCGACAGCCATAGCAGTGCTTAAGCTCACTTGTAAACCTTTGTAGATCCTCTTTCTTTGTACTTTTAATTTTTACTGTAAATGAAACAGTCTTGTGCTCGTTCTGATATGTGAAGGTACATTTTTTATTTATATTTGGACATGTTTAAATACAAATGTTTTCCTTTAGTTTAAGCATGCATAAAAGAATAAGAAATTAACTGGTCATACAAAAAAAAGTAAAATACTGAAAACAAGCAAGACGTCTAGTGAAGTTCAGCTAATAGCCAAAAGACATGATGTATGGAAGAGTACTTGCATGCACCAAGTCAAGCATAATTTCAATATTTATTGAATAAGAGTTCTCTCTAAAAAATTTAAGCATTTCTCATTCTTTACAATTCATTTCTCAATGAGATAGAGATTGTACTGGCTGCTGCACTCCCCTGCTTTTTCTCGCTGTCTAAAGAGAAATCCAACCAAACTTGTCACCTCATTTGCACACACACCTTAAAAAGCTCTTACCACAAATTGACTTTATTGTTAAGCTACTTAATGACCACTTTGACTTTATGCTTGGGGTTATTATCCCCTGGAAGACCAAGATTTAACTTCCTGCCTGATATCTTTAGATGTTGCTTTAATATTTCCACATAATGTTCTTATGAGCTATACCAGTTCCTCTTGCTGCAAAGCAGCCTCACAACATTATGCTGCCACCCCCATATTTTATGGTTGGGACTGTGTTTCCAGGTTTACTAAGGTTCTCCAAATTTGACAATGGGCAATATGGACAGACAGTTCCACTTCAGTTTCATGAGAGCGCAGGACGTTTCTCCAAAAATGAAAGCGTGAGTGCAGAGTGCATCTGCCAACTCCAAATAATTTTTTCTTTCTATCTTTCTTTCTGAGTAATGGCTTCTTCCTCTGTGAATGGCCTTTCAGCTCATGTTGGTACAGAATACGATTCACTATGGAAAATGACTCTGTCTTACAAGCTACCAACAGTCCTTAAATCAGGTCTCCAGCACTACATGTTCAATATAAAGAGAGATTTTTGTTTTTACAATCACATTTCCTGCCATTACATTATCATTCAGTAGTATAGTTTTTTTCTAAAACATGTACCAAGTGGGCAGATGCTTTTTTATTTTTGCTTATATCGGGCATAGTTATTAGATCAAATAGTGAGAAAAACCTTTCCACCTAAAACAGGGAGCGACTGAAACACACTCCAAGTTGCACGGTGGCACAATTAAATATTTAACACACTCCTTCACCTACCGAATCAACTGGTGTCAAGTTGGAGAGTGAACATTAATTATCCAAGAGTGTCCAACACTGGCTCCTGAATTTTTTTGTACATTATTAATATCCTCAACACAACAAGAGCCATGTCTCATTATTAGAAGCTCAGTACCAAGGCCACGATTTTCCAATTACTGCTCCAGTGTCTGCTCGACTGAGAAAAACATGTTAATCCCTTTTAAAATGCTTCTGAGCAGTTAAAAATTTCACAATTAGGTAGAAATAGAAACTTGGGCCTATTTTCTGCATTTCTTTAGTTAAAAATAAAGTCAAAGTTTTTATTTACTTTAACAATTTATAGCGTGAAACAATGAACTATCATGAATCCTGAAGGTTTGATGCATTAACCACCTGTTATGTTTGCGCAGTAATATATTTAGTTTGAGAACACATCTGTAGGTCATGAATTATAGTTATTCGCATGCAAAATATAGCCAAGTTGCCAGAGTTTCCTTCAAAACAAAAGCTGGAGGAAACTAGGTTAAACTTAAATCCTTGTGCTTAATGTGCACAACAATCTAGCTTAATAGAAACAGTGTTGGTAAAGAGAAAGTCACACATTGGCCTATTTAGTCTGCACTCGTGCTGACAGGTGTTGTAAAGTCATGCGTCTTTGTAGGGAGATTCACACAGAGTTCCTCGCTTCTGCCAGTTCCACTTTCCCAGCCATGTTTATGACTTCACCTCCTGTGGTGGCCCTCTGGCAAGAAGAAAACAAGACAGCCTCTCAACAGTCAGAGCATTTTAGACTCAACAAGCGAGCGGCTGGAACTTTCCGGCGAAAAGGGCTCCTATCTTGTGCTTACAGCTGAGCTTCTGTCTGATGAGAGCAGGGGCTCTCACCAAATTCGGAAAAAAGAACACTGATTTCTAACGTGTGGCACAGAGCGGAGTTTAGAAGAAAGAGACGGATTTTATAACAAAGAGAGTGTGCGGTGATAAAGGGGCGATAAATTCAATAAAAGGTTGTGTATAATAGATTTTTGAGTAAAAGTAGATCTCATTGTTGGGAAATCTAAACAGGAAAACTGCTCCTCTGTTACAAAATAGAACAGAGAAGAGATATTTTGATGTCTGGCTTCAAAGAAAAAGAAAAAAAAAAACAAAACAAGGTAATCAAAGGCACTAAAACTTATTTTTTTTCCCACTCCAGTCTCTTTCATCCAGGTCCCCTAAACACAGGTGCTGTCAGCAAAGCTACAAACCACTTCACAGTGGGCATTTGCTGTCATAAAGTGAAAATTGAGAAGGATGGTAAAATGTATAAAGACGCTTGTCTCTTAAGGTGAATATTTGCTTTGATACACTGACGCTGGAGTGCAACCCCTGCCATCTGTGTTCACTCAGTCACTGTGGGAAATAACTGCTCCTTCCTATGGAGGTTGGCAGTCTGCACAGTTTAGGCGGGGGACATTCAGGGAAGGCAGTCCGTTGACTTTTATCCCGGGGGAAGTTTAAGTTATCTTCATCCGTCTCTACAAAAGCTTACAACATATTAAGATAAACTGACAGATGTGTGTAATGGAGAAGAATCTGTTAAATTATGCTTTTACCTCCCACAAGAGCTCAGATGTTTAGAATTTTTAAAGCATGGGGACTAGATAAATACTTAGGTATTAAAAATTAGGCTTTTATTTTCATTGAGGGAGTAGAATTTCATCAAACAGACCTCTCGAATCTCTCCATGCACAACTTTCATTATTGTAACATCCTAGCCGTCTCTTCAGTTATTACACCAATAATGTCAAGAAATCTGAATAAAACTCCCAAATTTGTTAGAAAATTGCCAAAGGCAAGTTCACAGCAGCCTCTCTCGCTCCAGGAAAAGGAAGTGTTTTTAAGTGGGTTTTTTGGTGGATATCCTTTAATTGTGTGTGGAAGAGAGTAGATGGCTTGCTATGGAGGACAAGCCGTCTGACTAACTCAGCATAAGAACTGCTAATAAAAACGACAAAGTTCTTTTAAGCCATGTTTGAAATATACAGCATTTTTATAACAGCTGACGGTAACATAGTTACTTTATTGTGCTATGAAATGAAACCATGTGCCTGGAAAATACATAACACTGCCCCTTTAAATTCTAGAAAAATTAAGAATTCACTTTGATTTGATCCAAATCGAAGTGAAACACATTTTCTATGGCCTGTCTGAAAATAACACAAACAGGTTGAACTAAAGGCCAGAGAAGAGAATGGCTCTGTTGCTTTTGGGAAATTCCAATGTTATTATAGTGACATCTGGACTCAAAATGACTGAAGAAATTGCTCGGCAAAAGAGCTGCTCATTTAAATGGAAAAAAGATGTGTTCTTCCATGGTGATAACATGCCTGTTTTCCAAACACAAAGCAGAAAACACCTGGAATGCTATTCGTGCGGTGCTGACCACCAGCAATTTGAAAGGTAAGAAAATGGTGCTGCATGTAAATCAATACGCTGCTTCACACACTGAGCCTGCAAAAGCAATTCATGTCATATTTGCCCAGTGAAGCGAGGCAGGGGGGCCGGTGCACCAGAGCTTTAAGAGACTTCACTAAACGTGGGAGACAGACAAGAATGAAGTAGTCATAGCTTTCATTCAAGTCAGTAAAAATGTGAATTTTCTCTCCAGTTTCACCAGGTGAAAATTGCAATATTGTTGATAAATCAAAACAAGAATTTGCTTTCAGTGTGTAATGTCAGATTATATCTTTTTCTGTAGTCTCTGTATTTTCATGTTTTTAAACCGTTACATTTTAGAAATCTCAATCACTTTATGTTTCACCAATGCTTTAATGTTTTTTCAGTGGGATGCTTACTTCACTAAATCATTCTAGATGTAGTACTAATAATGTTAGGTGACCGTCAGGCAACCAAAAATATTTTAACTCAAAATTTTAAAAAAATGTCTCAAATCTTTAAGGAAACTTTAATACGACGTATTTAGACTGCATGTTGTCTGTACTTTCATCAGTGTCCAGCAGTTCAGAGGCTTTCCAAGCATTAAAACATGTCTTATCCATATATCGCTCTCAAATAGTTGGGCATATGGGGCACACTATCTTGTCGATGAAACAGCTTTTACTGGGACAGATGTATGTATTGAAGAAAAATTACTTTAATTGAGAAATACTGGCAGATGTCACAAAAATATGACAACCAATTGCGTTTTGTATGACTGATCTAAAATTTTTAAGTCTAGTTTTTAATTTCACACACCATATCATTCTCAGCCACTAGCCAAAAACAGTAGTTTTTACTAGATAGAGTCAAATGATAGCGCATGTAAATCCATGCTATCATATTGTTTAGGAAAACTCTGACCCTACCTAGGGAACGTCGGCAACATTTTTCCGATCTGTTATTGTCCATTTTTGGTGAGTCTGTGGAAACTAACTCCAGTTTATGTTTCTTTACTCACAAGAGTAGCAGTCTTTGGGGTATTTTGCTGCTTCGAAGTTCAATGTGTTTTACTTTCAAAGACGGCATTGCGCCTAGCTTGGCTGCAACAACTGGTTCTTTGAGCTTCTATTCTCTTTGCATCATCGTGAACAAAGCTGCCCATTCTCCTCTGGCTTCAGAAAGTTGTATTCATCAATTGCTCTCTGCATCGCTTCCCTTTTTTGGATCACTTTCTGTAAATGGAAGCGATCCCGGTCGATCAGCAGTTTCTGAAATACTCAGAAAAGCCTGTCTGGCACTGACAACCACGCTACATTCATAGTCACTTAAATCCCCTTTTGTTGCCATTCTGATGATTACAGAGTAGTCTTCAATACATCGAGATGCCCAAATGCACTGAGTTGCTGCCATGTGATTGGCTGAGTCGCTGTATGTGTTCCAAGCACTTGAACAAATGTACATGGGAAAGTGGGCAGTGGGTGCATACACACACCCCTACACCCACCCACACACACGCACCCCCACACACACACATGCACGCACACGCACCTACGCACACACACACGCACACCCCCTCGTGGTCATGTCTCTGTCCCCTTATATCCACCGGATTTAAAGAACTGGTTTTTATTTTTTCTTTAAAGAGCAAATTTAAAAGAAAAATGTCAAACAACAACATCCCACTGTGCAAAGAACCCTAACTAATAATAATATTTATTATTTATAGAAGTCATAATGACTTTTACTGTGAATGCCAGCTGAAAATAAGTCCCACTTAGTGGTTTACTGGACAAGTGGAGGCTATATTTTGCTGAACACAATGAGAGAAAGATTAATGGCACTAGAAGCACAGTTGGCCTCTCGCTCTCTCTCTCCATACTTTCCTCTCCTCCGCTGTCACTGGCAGGAAGTTGCTGAGCAGACATGTCACCCAGCAGAGTACAATTGAGTTTGTAATCTCTGACCCGCAGTGGCAGAGAGTCTCTCGCTCTCTGTCTTTCCAGTTCTCCCTCTTGAGAAGAGATTGTCGTTGTAATACTGCTGCTAGGCTGTAGCTTGGAGGGATAAACATCACTCTCCAATGAGCACACACTGGCTTACGCGACAATGAGCAATTGCATAAACACGCCTGGAGAACGCAGAAACCCCCATAATTATCTAGATTCTGTGAGGGGTAATATCTGCTCTTCCATTTAGAAGGGAAAAGGCATTACGCTAAGATCTTTTACAATCCCTGATAACATCATAGCAGGAAAACATGGTCGCCTGCTGGCTTTGTGCAAAGTACTTACAGACTACGCCACACAAGTTGACACAACCTTCACTCATTTCCTTCTTCCAAAACACAGAGCTGGCACACACGCTGGTCTCATGAGGAGCCATTTTGGGGCATCGTCAACAAACACCAGATGTGAAGATGGGAGATAAATGTCAAACATATTGATTCCATGCTTCATTAAAGCTTATTATAGGGAAGGGAAGGCAGAGTTCTGCCTGCAGCAAAGCATTAGGAAGATCACAACATTAACATCTATAGAGGTCTTGTTTTATGCAAACATTGTTTAACACAGTTGGAGCTTTATTTCACAGAGAGCACAAACTGGCAACCCGAAGACTGTTTTCATACAGACAGAAACAAAACAGATGCTCAGCTTTAAAGTTAGGACTGCGCATGGACTGAAGTGGGAGTCACCAGTATATCAACTACGAGTAAAACTATGTTTTTACAGCACTTGACTCAAATTTAATACAAAAGTGTGCCAAATGATACATTTTTCTTGTTTAATAACAGAAAAACTTGAATTGGTTCTGCTTATATGCAATACTGATTATAACATTTATATTATGTATTTATTGTTTTTGGTAATTTAGATGCTGTTGGCACAAAATATTTAACATTGTAACATTGTAAATGCCTTACTTAGGCAGCTAGCCAACAGGGTACAGCGACTGATGAAGAAGCAACTATGCGCTATTGCTTTCCACAGCCAGAGAAAACTTTGTTAATTCTCGCACTTTTACTTGGAAAGCCTTTTGAAACCTTGGCATACCTTAATACCTGTAAGTGCTCCCTACTTATTTGAGACTATAACATCATCAGCAAACTCAAGTACTTACAAAATACAATAACTAAAAATCCTGATATGGTGTAAACATTCATTAAAATTTCAACTGAAAACAGTTTATGCTGGTATAGTGAGGATATGTCTGTGTCTATGGAACGCTCTGGATATTTATGTAATTAACACCTGAACGCCCACTTGTACTAATTACCTGATGTTATACATGCATGTGTGTATATATACATTTAACTGATACCATATTACAAATATCACCATCACTTATCATCACTGTTAAATCTCATTGAAAAAAAATATTCAGCTGCTCTGATTTCTAAATGTTGGAACTGGGCATATCAGTTGAGCTCCACCAACCACAACTATCAAGTTTATTAAGCCGAGAAGACAACAAACATTTATGGAGTTTATCTGAAACTCTAAAAGCCAAAGCTGAGTATTCACTAACTAACTAAAGACGATCTGCCATCACTTGTTTGCCATCATCATTCCATTTCCTGTCAACAGTCAATATCAGTCGACGGCGCAACAGTCAGGGTATACCCTGCAGGCTTTCCTGTTTATAGTCTCAAGGACTGTGAAGGAGTAATGACTACATAACGACTATAACCTCAGCGCCGTTTTTCACTTAAGCAGAGAGAGACAAGACACTGTTATAGTTTAAAAATATCTGGAGGACGCCGTTTTTTTACACCAATGATTTAGTCAAATAGAAAAGATGATGAAAATGTTGAAATTTAGTCAACCTCTCTACACAGATTGGCATTGAGTTACCTCTTCTTGAATGCGAGTTGTTTTCGTCAAGCGAGCATCAAAGAAAGCCGCCTGAAACACGGCACGTATGGTTTTCTTTATTGCCTCATATTCCTGTGATCAGCATACAGAACGGGGAACAAAGGCTGCTAAATGAGAACACAGCGAGGGGGCCGATAATAATGGGGCTTGGGTGTCAGCTTCCCAAACGACAGGGACTGTGACATTTAATGAAGTGGTCTGTGGACAGCAATAGTAGGCCATTTTAAGTCTGGCAGATGGTTCGATGTATTTTTCATGCTGTGGAAAACCTGCGACTGAGGTTTCTCTGGTCGCCGTCCAGTGCTGAGGGGGGCTCTTAGCTGAATGCATTCTGCAGAATCACATGATGTCTGACCTCTCTGCCATGGCAAACCGCCCAGCGAGGAAGAAGGAGGAAGGGGAGGAATGTCAGAGAATGAACGAGGTTCACCAGAAAGGCTGAAAGATGCTTGACTGACAATAAGTGAGCATGTCTGTTCAGCATACATAAAATGAATCGTCTATGAAGTTTTACAGTTTTACACCGCTGACCTGGAGTGAGGTTGCAATGATAAACGGGACAGCAACAAAGAAAAAAAAAAGAGGCAAGTAGCCATCTTTACGGACTCGAACAATGTTACAGACAAAAACGGGAAGAAAAAAAAAGAAGAAATGCCTGACTTCCCTTCCTTTGGAATGCATCCAATATATCCTGTGTGTGTTAAGAGAGACAGAGTGTGTGTGTGCGAGTGTGAGAGGCATGCTGGCAGGAAGGCTTTCAGCATATAAATATCACATTACCACACAAGGAAACTCAGGCATCAGTCGGAGCTTCCAGCTCGCCTAACAAGCACGGGAGCTCCACTGTGGAGGTCAGGAGGAGAGCGCACACAAATGGAATTCCACAGGAACCAGCACTTCTTTTAACAGATAAGTGGCTACGGGTTCAGAGCTGTGTGATGTGGTCTTAGCCTGGCTCCAGTTATCTCACATGTGCTTGTGCGTTCGATCTTGCCGAGCTGAAAAACAACGGATTAGAAACACACGGTAATAAAGTATTATACCCAACAACTTACAGCCTTGTTAAAATTAAAGAGCATTGCTCTCATAAAAAATGAAAAAAAAATAAATAAATAAAATAAAATGCAAATGCCAGCGAGTGAGAGGGAATTACCCAGAACAAAACAAACCATTTAAAGTATCTGACACACATACACACCCCGTTCATTGAAAAAGACTTCTGATGATTCCCAGTTTAGTCTGCTGTAGAACAACTACGTCAAACAAAACCATCTCCAGCGCCAAGAAGAACGAGGAGTCGAACACCAGATGTCCTGGCCCAAACAAAACCCCTGATCTCATCAACACTGAGTCAATCTGGGATTACACTAAGAGACAGAAGACAATGAGACAGCCAAGATCCACAGAGGTACGGCGGTGCTGTGAATGGACTACCTGCCAAAGGGTGACAACATTAAACACTGATTTGATTCGGGTGTCGTGTTTTTACGTGTGTGTGTATTCTCTGCACTTTGCCAGACCTTATAAGAGGATTATTTAAAAACCATGCATGAGTGTAAAGGTTCTTTGATGATTAACAAAACAAATGACTGATAAAATCTTTCCTCAAACATTTGCACTTAGGTCAAGGTCCAATCTTTTCATTTATAGGAACCGGTGTGTGACAATGCCAAAATCATTACTAAAGTGTTGTGTTTTTGTCTACTTTTTCCATGAAAAAAAAAAAAAAAAAAAAAAGTTGACCATTTCAATTGTTGGAAAAACTAAATATTCTTCCAAATGTTTCTTCTATGTGGAAGTAAGATTAATGTTTTGGAGTGACCATGCCAGTGTTGTGAATCCGTGGAGGGAGACAAAGATTAAGGTTTTGTAGAGGAGACAAAGTACTGGAGCTCATAACCAAAGATAAATCAACAAAATATCAATGGGAGCATTCAAAAAGCGGATCAGCAATTAAAAGAGGTTTTTGACTGCTGTGACGTCAATAAAAATGTTTACACTGATTTTTGTGAAGGTATCTATACATTTGCAGGGGATTTAAAAAAAATCTCTCTATATATATAGACATTTTTGGTTGTAAAGTGAAGTTTAATCATTTGACTTCTTTATTTCCATTCACTTTGTTCTATGGTCTAGTTCCACCAGCAGCTAAAATGACCTTCAGCAGTTTTAACCACTATGCTCGACCGCTGGTACAGCTTTCTTGGGGTTAAAAGCCTCCCCTTCACTTCTGCAAACATACTTCTCGACATTGTGGCCAGACAGCTCAATTTCTTGTTTCGTCTAACCATAAGTCTTCTCTCCAGAAGTCTTTTGGCTTTTCTGCGCGAGTAGCTGCCAATTTAAGTCAAACTTGAAGGTACTAATTTTGGAGCAGGCACTTCTTTTTTGGTCAACACCCTCTGAGTCTATAAATATGACACACTTGTTTCAATGTGGATAGCAACACCGATTCCAGTTTATGACAGACTTGGGTTTTAATTTCACCTGGGTTGATTTTTAAACATCCTTACCATTTTCCTTTAATCTTAGAATGATGGCTGGGGTCAGATGGTTAAAACTTAAACACAACAGAATTTAGATTATTAATATAGCGCCAATTCACAACAAAAATTGTCTCAAGACACTTTACCAAAAAAAATTTATTTCTATTTAATCACACATTTATTCCAATTGCTCATTGTTACTAAACCTTACAGTATGCTCAATTAATTCAGTATGCTGTACACAATTGAATGTTCCAACAGGACAATGATTCCAAAAAAATCTCAAAACGGGTTTTGGAATGGACAAAACTGACTTCTGTCAAAGGCTGTACTTAAACTATATATTTTTGAGTCTGTGCAAGCATCTATATCTTTGATGTGCGTTAATAAGAAAAAAAAAAAAGCAAAGGAAAGGCAAAGCGGTGATGACAAAATTCTTAAAGAGACAGAGGGAAATTATTTCAAAGTGTCAAATTCGGCTATGATGCTAAATCAAATTTCCTTTAAGTTGTTTTTGATATACACACACACACACAACGTTTTCTTAACAACAGAAATTGCTGTCGTTAAGCAGCATTTTAACAACTTAACAGACGTTGACAACCTTCTGTTGGCCTTGTTAACTACAGAAGCTAACATAGTTACCTGATTGTCCTACAAAACAACACTGTGTGCCTGGAAAATATAGAACGCCGCTGCTTTAAATATAAAGAGAACACCGATTAACAACTTGATTTGTTAAGCAAGAGACCTGGCAATAAAAACACCAAATACCACAAAAATTGTCTTGGTTGAGTTTTGCTTCAAAATATTACAAAAGTGCACTGGGGTACTCCTTTATACATGACACCAATACAAGCAAATGCAATCAAAATTAATGGAAAGCGATTTATTTCTGAAAATGTTGTTAACTGGTCCCGGTCGGCGATGACAGTGACTGAGCATTTCAAACAGCAGGACTCTCTGAGCGAAGCAGCTAAATTGAAAACAGCTTTCTTTCTAGATTATTCAAACATGTGCACATCCTCTCACCACACCTTAAATAATCTTCCTCCTTTCACTCCTTTCTATTTGTTGTTGTTGTCGTCAGTCAGTAGAATAAAATTAGCTCTGTTCATGCAGTTTGTGTTTTAGAGGTCAGACGTGAGTCGACACCAGCTGAAACCTGCTGATGGAAACCATTCAGAACAAGTCATGTCTCAAATATGTGTGTATCTCACATTTCCTCCCGGGATGGGGGATGTGTTATGTCAGACTTCAACGCTGAGTTCCTGTGGTTAATAAAATACATTCATGAGCTTATTCAACATCTGCGAATGATGCAAAACTGTTTTAACATAATTTCATACCGAGGGTCTTAGGATAGTTACAAAAATCCCACTTGACTCTACAAAAAGCAGAAAATAAAAATCACAACTTGTCCCCATGCAAACCTCCTCTAAAGCCCTTCATGTCATCATCAGCCTTTTCCAACAACTGCTGTCTTATTTCCAAATTTCCCCAAGCTAAAAGTTGGTTTTATGTCATTAAAATAAAAAAAACAACAACAAAGTATATCTCCAACCTTCTTTACTCTCATACCTTTAAACAAAAGCCAGTGTAAATTACTTGGAAAGCCACCTGATTGGTAATCACAGTCCACTTCTGTGTACTTTAATCTCAGTTTCTACATAGGTTTGAAGCAAAGTTAAGCAAGAAACAAAAACCCAAGAAAATCAGCAAGAAGGTCCATGGTAACTCTGGAAAAGCTGCAGAGATCTCACAACTGAGCTGGGAGAATCTGATGAAAGACTTCACAAATTTGGCATTTATGGAAGAGCAGCAAGGGGGGAAAAAAGCCATTGCAAAAGAAAACCAAAAGCCAATTTGCAGTTTGCCTTGAGGATACATGGAAACATGAATGAAAGTGGTCCAAAAGGTCAATTGTTGTAGCCTGCATACAAAACATATGTGGAAGAAAACTAACACGAAGAAAACTACCTGAAAAGCTGTTGACCGGAGCAGAAATGCACCTTAAATCACAGCAGTGACCATAAACATGGAGCCAGAACTATAATAGATCAAAGCATATTCCTGTGCTAGAATGGCCTAGTCAAACTCCAGAACTAAATCCGGGGCAACATTCCAAAATGGCTCCTTCTACACGTTATCCATTCTATCTCGCAAAGAATAATAAGTGTTGCACAGGTAAGTTGGTTCACACATGCCACACTTTTCAGATTCTTAATCTGTTAAAAAGGTTTCAAAACCAAATAAAACTCTGAATCACTTTCACACACTACCTTATGTTGGTCTATTACATAAAATCCCAGTAAAATAAATTGAAACTTCCGATTCTCATGTGACAGAATGTGAAATCAAGGGGTGTGAAAACCCTTTGCAAGACACTATATATTATCCCAACCCAACCAGCCCCCCACCAGTCATGCCTCTCCACCCCACTGCTGAGTGAGCACTGAGCAGTGAGAGAGGAGAGAGGCAGCACAGATCATAATGGCTCACAAATGATCAGTGGTAGTGGGGGATGGGGAGCTGGATGGAGGGAGAGATTATCTGGAGGACGGATCGATACAGCAGTCAGTTTCTAACTAGAGAAAGAATCGGTGCAAGTCAAGCGAACGAAACCCCTGCTCAGGCGCAGGTTTGCTTTCTATACAGTCTGCTTCTGTATTATTGCAGTTGCGGTGCTGATTTACGCAGCAGCGCCCCAACAGGGGAATGACTGCCATGGCACATGGATGACATTAAGCAGTGATACCATTTTTACCATTTATTTTTTTTACACATATATAAATTTTTTGTGACTCAGTGTAGATCTTTCCTGATCTACCCACATTCTACTTTCTCTGAATACATTTCAGACATCACTTGGGACAGATTTAGAAAAGCCTGAAGAATAATGGCTGTTTGTCCTTCACCACCCCTCTTTTAACCACCCACAGCTGCCAGCTCAGGACAGTAAATCCTACACCTCACCCACTCACACTGCCTAGCAGCACAGCTATGTGCTACTATGCACCAACACAACGCGCCTCCTTGGAACTAGAAAGGAAGCGAGATTAAAAGGCTAAATGGATAATAGATGCTACTTTTTCTACCAAGTTGAATGAAATGTGCGTTAACCTTCAGCTTAACACCATCGTTAGGCGTTTGGTGGTGTTATTTCTCTCTGGTTGAATCTTTTTTTACATCTGCCTTGCTTTCTCTTCTTCTTTTTTTTTTAACGGGGGCCATTGTATGCGGGGGTGGGTGTGTGTGTGTGTGTGTGGGGAGGGGTTATTTATGGCTGCTCAGTGCAAGTGGACACATACGCACAGATGCACACACACCCTTTCACGGGATGAAAGGGCAGTCACACAGCCTGCAAACATGATTTTACAGCCCTGGGTGGAATGAGTGGTGGAGGAGAGAATGAGAACGGAGCACAAAAGGGGGAAAAAAGCCCTTAAATTTACAGGTCCCAGCAGTCAGAATGCAATCGTGTCGCAGCACACATTCTGAAAGCTTTTCAGACAGAAGACAACTGGCTGCATGCAGAAAGACGCATGTGTGTGTGTGAAACTGGGTTTTAAAGACGCATGAAAACACAAGTAGAACACGTCTCAAAGAAAAGCATGGATGCTTTTTTTAAATTCCTTTTTTGCCTTCCCCCTCCCTTGAGTCTGTTTTGCAACAAGAGACAATTTCCATATGTGATCTGCTCCAGTCTCATATAGTAAACAAGTGTGTGCAAACATCTGCGAGAAAGCTGGTAGCTTTGCAAGACTGGAGTATATTTGTCCAACATGTTTCCCAAAAGAAAAGTGCCAGTACACAGGACCTTCACAAAAACACTATTAGCCGCATAATTAAAATGAATTGCATCTGATTACTTTACTTCATTCACTGAGATGGTGGAAATAAAAACTAATTAAAAAAGGTCTCCACACTATTTTTGCTTCAGTATCTGTTGGTATTACAACATCAAACTTTATTAGAGGCATAAAATAGAATACAGACAATTGAATTGGCTGCTAATTTGATGCCGTTTCAAGAATATAATTTTTAAAGCCTTTATGTGCATGTAAAACATGAAGACTTCAGCAGCTGACGACGCAGCAAAGCAGGGCAGGCATTTCTTTTTCAGAAATGCTCGGACAGAAACAAAGGACTGCACTGCACTGTAAAAACAGAAATATAAACCTGCATCACTAGTATTAGTGACTTGCTACTAAAGTCAATATTATTTATTCATTTATTAAAAAGGTCACAGAGACCACAATTTCCAATGAAAAAAAAAACATCAGTTGTTATGAATATTAGAAGCTCTTCTTAAATCTCTAATAAACATTCAGTATATTAATGACACATAAAATGGATGGTAAACATAGAAACCTTTAAACAACAACAAAAAAATTATTTCAGTTTCAGAGGCAAATCAGTTCAGATTAGTTTAAACTTGTCAACTGTGCCATAATTTATGCTAAATAGAAATAAAAGCTTAAGGTTGCGGTTTGTAAGCTCATGAAGGCAGAAAGTTGAATCACAACACACTTTCATCTACTTTAAATACTTTTTTTTTTTCAATTCCCCAAACAAAGAGTGACTGTTGGAAGTACTGAGTGTTTAACTATCAGATTTATAATGGTGCAGTGAAGAAGCTAGCTTTAGGTTCCTGTGGCGCTTTCTGCCTCTGGTGGGAGAAAATATGATGTGGCAAATAAAAAGCAGTGCAGTCTGACCTCTGCTGGCAGGAAATTATACTGCAGCCATCGTTTAAACATTATCACACTTTCTAGGTTAATAGATCATATTTTATTATTGCTATTATTGTTGGAAATATTTTGAGTCAAATAACCTATTCAAAACTGTGTCCTTTCTGAAGCTAGTAAGAAAGTGTGAGAGGCACAATTTTCCCGTCTCTGGTGTAAATACTGAACATGATGAAACATGAGAACAAAATCAACAGTTCTTAAATTTGATCATGTTCAAGTGTTGCTGCGCTTTTCAAAATGAGTACAATCAGAGGATGCGATTCACCAACCTGTTGTCTAAACTGCTCCTGAGACAGGCACTCGGTCACGTTAACGCAACCCAGAAGACATCCGGTGGGATAATCTTTGGGAAGGTTTGGCTCTGCAGAGACGAGGAGAGCAGCAACATCAGTTATGGACACGTCTAAAACTTTCGTTCACACCAGTTTCAACCTATTCCCAACTGAGCATGTTGTTATCAGAAGGCTTAATAATTTGCTGTGCCACTAACAGGAACTCTCCAAAAACATAAAATAAAAAAACAGTATGCTATACAGCATTAAAAAATAGCAGAACATTTTGAGAATTACTGAAATTAAAAGTAAAATATTAACACATTTTTTTTTTATTACACTATTAGAACTTTTGACAGTATGTGGAAAGGAAAAAATTACTTAACATAATAACCATCTGCTACATTATTCACACACATTTCTTTTTTAACTTTCCAGTGAAATAGTCTTTTTGAAAAACAAGTCAAAATATTGAGGTATAAATACTTGTCTACCTCAACCTTTGACCCAAATACAGTTGTGAATTAAACATGCTTCTACTGGTGTTTAGGGGCTTTTCAACATCATCTGTTTAAAGATATACATGTTTCTTTAGTTTGTTTTTTATTTTGCATCAGTAGCTTTTTAATGATGCTGAACACAAACAAATTTGATTAGTAATTATGATCAACTCAGTGTTTGTTGACTTATTTCTGTTATAAGTTAGTCATACCTTTCTTGTAGATGTGGCGGTACATTTGTTCCACCTCTGCGATCTCCTGAGCTGTGGGTTTTTTGGCTGCTGCAGCTATCCAAAGGCGACCTCTGTGCGACGTGTACCAGGTGCGACCTTCTACCCTACATTCACACAAGATGCAAAATTTTTAACTTTGAGTGTATTCATTTTTTTTTAATAGGTACTAAATAAAAGGCTTTGCCTATTTTGAAAGATGTGTATCTGTCATTCTGTTCTTGGTTACCTCTTAATGCCTTTTACCAGCAGTGAGGCCCACGGCTGATGCATACTCAGACACCAGCCTCCGTCAGAAATCTCCTGCAGCTCTTTGTCTTGGAGTCTCAACCTGTGGCGCTCCTCTCCTCCTTTTTCTTCCGTCAAATTTTTCCTCTGCTCCATGGGTTGCTTTTGGCGTTCCCTGCCTCCAATGTCCACCCACTAGGTTTTAAAAAAAGTGCCAAAATGTATTACAAATCCTTAAAGCTTAAGAAGAATTTTTCGTGTAAGAGATCCAATGATAAATTGGCTGATTTTCAGTTTTATGAGGCCTGATTGATGATCAGCCAAGTGGAAACTTAGAAATCCCTTTTCTGCTCACTAAATTAGCCACACTAAGAGCTATCTGAGGTAGCAACTCCTCTTTTTGAAGCACAGCGTCTGCCTCTATGGCATTGAAACAGTTTAGCTGTAGCTTCCCACTGACTTTCTGATTACTTTTTTTAATCTTCTAAGGCATTTAAAATGCTGCAATATTCGTGACTCAACAAACTTACAGTATCTCTGACACAGATTCTGAATGCATTGTACTCAAATAAATAATCAATATTTATTGCACTTCAAGCAGCTTTACACGATATGCGTCTTATCGAGCACACGGACCGAAATAACAATAAAGTGCGATACATTGTGCAATCATAATCATCACTGCTTACCTGAACAAGTTATGTTTCAGGTCATTTTCTGAAAATATAAAGAAACAACATAGCTGCCTTTATCTAGTTACTTTGTCCTTTTAATGCGACTTACTTCTGGCGCAGACTGCAAAATGTTTGGGTTGACCAGCTCTCTGAGGTTCTGCTTTCCACTTCTTCTTCCAGGATATTCAGGAGTCTGTGGTGTTGACCCACTGTTCATATTTTTGAGGGCCTCATCCAGCCTAAACAACAACAATTCCAAAAATGTTAAATGTTTCTGTTGTTTGGGTTTCAAGCCAATATAAAACACGAAAGCGCAGTCAAGTGATCTTACTTGCTGTAATACTCGTTCATATCGTTCCCCTCATCGATGACTCGTCTGCCAGCGAAATCCAGAGTGATCTTCCTGTCCTTACTAGAGGCGTGGCGAAGTTCTCGCAAGTCTTCTTCCATTTTCCTCATCTTCTCTCTCTCATTGGGCGACAGCCACTGATTGGACTCGGCAGCAAAGTAATCCGACTCATCGTCCAGCACCTGTGTCCTCCTGACACTGCAGTTGAACGGGGCAGTGAATTAAAACAGGTAGGTTTTGACCAGGTGACATGTATCTACAGCAGTAAACCTGCTCAATTCTGAGCAGCAGTGCGTTTTAAGATACCTGTTCCTGTCAAATTCCAGCAGTTTGTCTTTGTGCTGAACTGCTTTCTCCAGCCCGGCTTTCAGTTTGGCTTCCTGATGTGGAAGAAGCTCCCTTTCTCCAGCATCTGGCAACGACATATATATATATATATATAAAAACAATCTGCAGATGACACGACTTAGAAACTTCATATTTCTTGAGCTCAGTCTGAGGAGCTTGGGCTCTGACCTCCCATAAGCTTCTTTCTGAGTTTTTGACTTTTGTTGGAGTCTCGCTGTAGAATCTCCTGCTCCTCTTTAGTGCAAACCTGAAATAAAGACGCACAAAAAACAAAAAAAAAAATTGTTAGCAAAAACTAAACGCTAGGAAAGTTACTGGAGCTAAATTTGCTCACCAGGCTTCCACAGAAGAGGCAGGGTCCCGAGCCCTCCTGGTCGCACACAATTCGCCCGCAGCTGAGGCAGTTGTTGATGAGCGCGTGCTTCTGGGCGAGGCACTCGCAGGCGTGCCGACCCGGAAGCAGAACAGCCAGCTTGTCCTGACCCTCTTTAGCGTAGAGATTGACGAACTTGGTTTTCTTCTTAGTTGAAGAAGTGTTGCTGTTTTCCTGGGCCTGGAAAGACATTGATCAATCAACTGATAACTAACTGTTTACCAGTTTTCTTTATAAACTGAAGAAACTAAAGCATAAAAATAAAATACATAAGAAAATTGAGATGTGTGCTCACCCTCATCAGATCCATGGGGGTTTTCACTGGCTCTGGTTCAGGCGCTGTTTGGCTCGCAGTCACCACTTCCTGTTTGTTTCGTCCTTTACGTTTGGACTTCTTCTGGGTATCTTTGGTGGAGTCTTGCATATCTGTTAAAAACAATAACCATAAATTTAAGAAACAAAAGATGTTATGTTACAGGCTAGCTTTCATAGCTTCTTTCGCTCTTTTTAATGAAACTGCAGACTGTCAGAGCAGACATTTTATTTGAGAAATACGTTAACTGGATACTTATTGTCCTACCTGTTGGTGAAGTGGACTCCTTGAAAAGGAAAAGACCCGCTGTATCCGCACTCTGTCTTTGACTCTTCTTCCATCTGTATAGGAGTTCATCTATAAACTGGCCTTTTTTTCCATCAGTGCCCTGAAGAAGATCTCCCACGTACTCCTCGATCTCCTCGGGTTTTTCAATGGAGAGAATGTACCTGGGAGATCACAGAGATTTTTTTTAAAAAAGTTGATCATCTTCTCACAATTTTTCATTAAAAGTTATGCTTCCTTTTTTTTCTAGAAAGTTCTGAAAGATTTATGAAGCAAGAGAGAGAATTTATACTGTATGTTATTATAGATATGCAAGGCAGAAGGGTATTTTTTTCTCAATTAAACTTTGCGTGGTACGACAGGTACATTTTTAAAAGTGTCTTGGTTCTCTTAATCTTACAACCTGGTTGTCAAAAGAAGTTAAGAAATGTAGCTATTTCAAACTGCATCACATTTTATTTTTGAAGTAGAAAAGCCTAAACACTGATGACAACAATACAGCTAGAGTGTTCAGGATTGTCATCAGCTTAGTGATGGCAGTCAGTAAATGTTCACAGAGATATGAACATTTAAAACAGATTTAACAAAAGCCGAACTTTCAGAAATGAGGAGCTAACTGTTAGCTGGATGATAGCTAATAAACGTGTTAGACAGCTGTTACATTAATGGAAAAAAATATGACTAAAACATTAAATGGTTCCACAAAACGTCTACTCACGTAATTTCCCTTTACATAGAGTCTATTTTTATTAACAGGCCGTAGCAGTAGAGAACCGTCGTTCAATTAGCTAGCTTTCAGCTTGTGATAGACAGTCTAAAAGGAAATATTTAACACTTACTGGACAATGTCTTCACATGCCTCCAGGCCAAATTTGTGATGTAATTGGTCCACGCACCACTGCAACAAGGCTTCAGACATTTTACCAACAACGCAGCTAAAGCGAGCTAAGAAACGTCAAGAAACCAAATTTAACGTTTATTTCGTGAACAAGTTTCCAGTCGGAAAGATATCGATGGCGCACACAGTGTCGCTCGCAACTGAGCCGACCCAATCTGACAGCTTTGTTGAATATTAAAACGTGTGACCGTCAAGTACTTTGGATTTTTGTCTTTTCTCTTTTATATTCCTTCACAGTAACCTTATTTGAATCTAAAAATCATATTGCCGTATATACGACACATGAACTGGGATTATTACATTTATTTTTTTTTCAATAAATGAACACTAAATAAAATGAAAATGTCCCTGTACACGAAATGTTTGACCAAATTATAAAATAATTTCTTTTTTAACGAATGCTTAGTAAAATAAAAAAAGAAGGAAAAAACGAGTTAAAAAAAAGTGTACTAGGGAAAAGCTTTCAGTGACGACAATAATCACGGCCAAATTACTCGGATCTCGGAAGCAGTCCTAAATCCCATCAAAACGTTCCCGAGTTTTTACCTAAACATTGCCTTCCAGTTTGTTGGGTCTCATTTAGCAATCTGAAACTTTCAATAAATTATAACCTAAGAGCATATTTTCCTTTAATAAGGATCCATAAACTACATATTACTTTATATTTTTTAAGGTTGTATTTCTTATTTACAGCCACAAGATGGCAGGTTTGTTTCGCCAGCTATTTTTTTTTAGTGCCAAGGGAATATAAACATTTTCTTTTAATGTAAGTATTTCAGATTTTCCTCTGACATAGCAATATACAGCACCTTTTCACACTCTATGGAACAATTTACATTATAACCAGAAATTCTCATCAATCTGAAAAATGTAAGTATTTTTTACTCAGTTCATTCAAATGCTACTAATCCATTGTGACCAATTGCTTTCAGACAACACCAAATTAGTAGACTGCTTGTGTGTACTTTAATCTCAGTACAATTAAAGCTGTTCTGTGAAGGTCTCAGAGGCTTGTTAGACAATAATAAATAATAAACAGCATCATGGTAGACAGGCCAGGGATAAAAGAGTATATGATCTCTCATTTCAAAATGCAACGACTGTCTATCAAAACTGGTAACTTTTAGTGGACATCTTAACTCTGGAAGAGGATACTACAAATAACCTGCTTTAATGAAGGCATTGAGGGAGCGAAATGAGTTTTGGTATATTGCTCTCAATATGTCTCAGTACACTGAAGCCTTGTTTATAACTACAAACAGAAAAATAATCTCACTTTCTTAGTTTTCCTTTTTCAGTATGCAAAAGCTCAAATTCATGGTTTAATTTATATATGTGATATGGAGTTAATCCATGTCAGTTTAAAGGTACAGTACCAATAAAGGACTCCAGTTTCAAGAAAAAAAAATCACATTTATTATTAAATTGTTCAGTGAACAAGACCAAACACTGAAATGTAATGATAAAAACAAAGTCCATCATTCTTTCTTCAATAAAGTCCTAGAATAAAATTATGGTGAACCAACAATTAAAAATAGACTATAGCAAGGAGCTTATGTATATAGAAAGGCAAACAACATTGCAATTTTTTTCTTCAGTTTTGAATATTTACACGATGCAAAGATACTGTAGCTTTTTTAGGTATCATATGTCCAATATACAGTTGTGTTAAAACTGACAGCAGTATGATTTAAAAGTGAGTAAATTTCACCATTCTTATAATAGCTATTATTTCCACGCACACAAAAGCATTGCAAACACTATTAACATTTTGCTTTAAATCAACTTATTAAGAAAAGCATCAAATTTATTCTGTCTATAGAAAGTAAAGGCAAGGAACATTATGCCATTCAACAAAATAGCAGAGCCTGCATTGCTATTATTAACTGGAGTAGCACTCATTTTCATTATGTAATGTACTGAAAGTGGTTGAAAATTAAGCTTTTCTTGTGAATTAATGAGCTAATATTGAGCTGGATGTCTGCTGTTTTTGAAAACTGCATCACATCAGTTTTTAATGAACAACCAACGTCTGGAACTAGTGAACAGCTATTTCAACCCAGGATGATAGGACTCTATTCCACAATCTTACATATCGTAGTTTTACCACTGAAACAGCATGTATGACGTCACCCTACATGGTTTTTGTTTAATTAATGTCCAGGCATTGGGTTGGCTGTTATATAACATTATGTTGTTGGTTTGGTTTTACTGGTGTGTTTGGGGTCACTATGTTATTGAAACACCAATCTCAAGGGCACTTCCTCTTTTTTCAGAATACAGCAAAGCCTCTTCTGGCACATTTATGTATTCAAACTGATCCATGATATGCAGTGTGATAAATAGGCAAGACACCACAGTAAGAAACATCCCCATAGCTTGATACCCATCCCACAACTTCTCACAATTGGTCTGACAAGCTTTCCAGACTCAGATCGAACGATATTGGTTTTGTCGGTTCTAAAAAAGATTGGCGGCATTTTTCTTTAGGTCAGTCAATGTGTATTTCTGGCTAACTAAGGATGAAGTCACCAAAAGTTGTTCATGATGGTTTTAGTCCATTCATCTCTCAAGAACTTGATTGTATATCATATAAAAAAGCACGGAAAACAATAAAATAAAAAGACACTGAAGAGAATGGAAAACTGCTGTGCCAATGGACCAGAGTAGACAAGGTGGCTAAGATTCAGCAAAATGTTCAACTTCATGTTGGCTAAATAAGGTCTACAGTTAATTATGACAACTGTGATAATCAGAAAACACCAATGTGAAGCCTAGCTGCTTGTGAGAAGCTCTGACAAAACCTTGGGGGGGGAAACATCCTGGGCTGAAGATGTTGACCCCTTAACTGTGACAAGGACACCGATGTCCCCATGGACCCACTGACTTACACTTAAGTGTTTTTGGGGTTACATTGAAGGGCTTATAAATAATATAACATGTAGTAATCCAAATGTTTCAAACCCGAATGGCGTCACTGTTTGAACTCACCCCCCACCTCCTCATCCAATTGCTGATAGCTTACATATATTCAACAGCTTGCAGGTGATGAGTGCTGCAGGTTTCCTATTACTCTTCTACACCTTCTGGTAAAATGCCATGTAGATATCAATACTTCTGGTCTGTAATGTTGGACTGCTATTATATTTTAGCAAAACTGTACATTACAATGAAGAAGTCACACAGCAAACCAAAGCTACATTACTCACAAATTACATTGATGATAGCAATTGGATTTATAGTCAGACAGTACAAAGAAATAGCATTTATTTTATTCAATGTGTGGGGTGGTGTCACATAATAATGCAATGGATTTGTTTTCTTATTTTTACACTGCAGACTGATTTTTAATTTGACTTAGTTTTGAGAAACCGTGACCATTTTATCATTATACTCATATATAAACAGAAGAAATGGCTGTATCCAGATTTCTGCCCTGTGAAAATATACCTCATTTCATTAGCAGCGTGCCAGATTTTTATTTATTAATTGTTCTGTTTTTTTTTTACCTTAAAATTTAATTTCAATCTCCTCATGTAAAAAAGTCTTTGGAGATGGCTTCTACAAAATTGGGTGCCGACATGAGGATCCCAATGGTGCAGAGGATGGTGAAGAGAGAGAAAGCCATGAGGCAAAGCCTGTCGATGACGGACGCGGCAAACTTCCACTCGTTGCACACGGTCTCGTCCTCGTCTTGGTCGCGAAACCTTTTGGCGATGTACCGCACCTCGTCCAGGATCTTGGCCAGCTCCAGCTCCATGTATCCCAAGTTGGGGCTCTGGCTCGACGGTAGGAGCAACTCGTCCTCGCCGGCTCGTCCGATCAGCCGCCCGCAGAGGACCCCGGAATCGGGAGAGGTGGCAGCAGTGGAGCAGTGGATGCTCTCCAGGCCGCGGACGCCGACGTAGAGCATGTGGCCATTGGTAGACTGGGAGACGGAGCTGCTGGCGTTGAGGTCCATGCTGGTCAGGCTGCTCCGTCGGGTCTTGTTGTGGCAGGCTGAGCGCACTCTGTCTTCACCGGGGCGCTTCATGCGCAGGAACCAGGCGCACCAGTTCAACAGGATCACACGGGTCTACCAGATCACAGAATAACGGAGACAAACATTATTTCCTTACGCGTTGTATGCATTAGCTCTGTTGAGTCTACATAATTTGTGTTTTCATTGACAACAGTGATGACAATCTCAGCCTGAGTCATCCTCAGGTAGTGCCCGGATTGTGTGTAATGATATATACATTTTTGTCAACAGCTGAAGTTAAAAGAGCTTAGTTAAAATATAAATGTTATCATTGTAAAATAAATACCACACAGATTGTAAGCTACAATAAAAATCGCAAGACTCACCCATTTTGGCATCTTTCCTCCGTCAGGATCATGGTGGTGATATTGCAGGACCAAAACAGTTGCAATTACAGACAGACCAACAATGACCATGGTTGTGGCAAAGTATTCAGCTGAGGAAAGAAGAAGTGAAGACCCAGAAAGTTGCGTTAGAAGCCAGCTGAGATAACGATCACAAGGGGGAAAAAAGCATAAAATGAGACTGCTTTGTGGGGAAATTAAATTTTAACTATTAAGAACCACACAATGATAATGCACAATATTTTTCAGATCGCTGTGCATTAAAAATGTAAAATAAATGTTCTCGTTTCACTTTCTCATCAAGGTTGAGAGCTCCTGCGGGTTGGCCTTTTACATTTTCAATTAAAAACAGAGTTTTGTGGTGGAAATGTGACAAACTGTAGAAAAGTTCAAACCCCCCTTTGCAGGTTAGATTTGTCTGGAGTTTCCTGAGTCTCACAAAAATGGAAAGAGAAAAGCTTTGTTGTGTATTGCAGAAACATCACCCAGGATGACTCATCTCTGAATTAAAGGAATGACCAAATCCTGGATGGCTGCTCAAATTGGCCACACTGTGATTTCAGAGAAACACATTTAACAAAAATCATAAAAAAAAAAAAGATGACAGGGGTTTTCACCCGGGCCTTTTCATTGATTGTGGTTGACAACCGTAGCAGCTGCTTTCAACTTCAGTTGGACTTACCTATTAAAGGCACAGAGTCTGACGTGGCAGGCATAATCTCTGCAACTAGCAGCATAAAGACCGTCAGGGAGAGCAGAACCGTAATGCCTGGGAAGGAAAAGCAAATCTCAGTGCAAATGTGACAAAAAGCATTCAAACGGCTCTTGCAATGATGAAGGTGTCACAACCTTTTGAATTTGAGTTTTAAGAAGAATTAAGACCTTGGAGTTGAAAGCCTCATCTTGACTCCTCGTGACATTCTATTAATTGTGGCAGATAGCTACATTTTTGTCATGTCTAACTATAAAACACGTCTCCAGAAGGTGTTTGATCTGTCCATGTGAAAAGCAGCAAATTTCACATGGAAATTTCAGTGTTTAAAGCCGAAGATTTAAACACTGAGCTTGGAACAGAGACAACTTCTCTTTTCATCAGCACCATTTTAACCAGCGGTGGTGAGAAACTGGCTTCACTGCGAGCAGAAGGATTGATAGTCCAGCTGTCTGACTGATTTGAGCCTTGATCTTTCTCTTGGTGCTGTTCCTAAAAATGCAAACTAATTCCATTTCATTTGAGGTTGACAGCTTGGATCAGATTGTTTAAAACCTCACAAATTTTGAGTTTCAAACTGGTAATAATTGTTAAAGGCTAAACTAAGGCAACTTTTGAAAAGATTAAGCTTTTGGAAAGACAAAACCCTCTGGACAAATAAAAGAATATTCTTAAAAACCTGGGTTGGTGCGAACCAAGTCAAAATATCTGTAACAATAACTTCAAGAAGAATGTCAAAGGTGTCAAATACACAAGCATGAATAATTTGAGCCTGTATTCTGACCTTGAGCATAGAAAACAAAAAATATATCATGCAAACCATTCCTCAAATTTGGAACAAACTTCCAAAAAACCTCAAAACAGCTGAAACACCGAATTCCTTTAAATCGAGACTAAAAATTCACCTGTTTCGATTTGCTTTTGTTCCGTAATAAATGTAAAATTTACCAACATATTTGTGCATTGATGATTTTAACGATGGCACTTTGCAAAAATGTAATATCTGCTATTAGCTTTCAGAGCTGTTGACTGTATGACTTTTTTATGATTTGTATGTTTTCACGATGTAAACAACTGCTAATGGATAATGATGATGGGACTGGTTTCTGATTCAAAGTTTTCGACTTGGTGTTGAACAGATAAAAGTTTCTGGTAAGTTTTAGTGAACAGATACTGGGAGACTGGGGGAGGTAAGGAGCAAATGGAGCGGCTCGCCCCGGGGACGATTCATGAAAGAACCATCAGTAGCTATAAGGGATCGAGTTACTGCAGCCATCGCTCAAAAGTGTTCAAAATGTCCTAATAAAAATGCCATTGAGTCGGTAGGTCGATGTGTTGACGTGCCGGCACGTAAGCAGGCAGTTTTAACATAAGCTTTAGCTCCTTAGAGATCCATCGTTTGAGGTGTGAAGCTTTCCAACGCGATCCGCATAATAGCCTACCATCAACTTCAAACGGGCGAGTCTCATTTCATATTTCCTCCAGCAATCAACACATCAGAGGGAATGTATATGAGGGGGGAAAACACACACAGGTTCGCACATCTGGCTCCGCAGCACAGTTAATGATGGAAACCAGCTGCAGCGTATTTGAGGAAGCCGCATAAATCAACGCCCTTCTCTCAGACTGTACAACAAAATCACTATTCAACCACAAAACCTGCTTTCATGCAGCCTTAATCACTCATTCATAATGCTCCAAGTTCAACTGTGACAACCGAGATGAGATTGCTCTGTTTTCCTGATCAGACAATTAAGTCAGCCAGCCAGCGTTGATTATCTGCTCAGCTCACAAAGCTACAAAGGAAGTGAGTGAATAACAAACCAGTGGTTCAGCCTGAATGGGTGATTACCCAGAAGACAAGCGGAAAGCGATATTAAGATGTTTTCGATGGAGAAAAGAAAAATAAAAAGGCTCGGCTGTGAAGTCTGAAGTGCTCTGGTCATAAATGACTTAATTATTCGACTATTTTTAACCGAGAGGTTAGTAGCATGCACATGCCACAGTTATAATCAGCCTGGCAGGAGGCCAGGATAGAGCGACGCCTGACAGGAGAGGAAGTAATAGAAAAACTCAAAAGACGGGAAAGGAGCAACACTGAGGTCTGGTGGGAGTAAAATGGATAATAAGACATTAAATAATAGTGATAAAAAAAGCAACATTGCAGATCTGACAGGCTTAGAAAGTCCAAACATAATTATATTTATAAGATGGATGTTTCTCAACTACATCTCAGTGCACATTTAAAAAAATGAGAGAAACTATCAGAACTTTCAAAAACGTGTCTTATTGTCGTACTTTATTAGAAAACAAACTTACCAATCGAGAAATGTTGTTCAAAGTCTTATTTTATCATGTAAGGCTTTAATGTCCCCATACAAATTCACTTGTTCATTGCTTGTCTTCTACTTGCTCTTTATGTTGATTTTACACTGTACCACTTTTGGCTTGATTCAAAATTCAGTGAAGTTTGTTTGTCTTTGTGTTTGAGAGAAATTTGTTTAAATAAGATCAACTCAAGGAAACAATTGGATCGTAAGGATGGAAACATGCAGTCTGCAGACTAAGTGTTAGTGCTAGTGGTGGTGTGTCTTTGGAGGAAGATGGATGGGGCTGAAGGTTGGGGTTTAGTGGGGTATTTGAGTTGGGAAGGCCCAATAATGAGAGAAGTGGGGAAAAAGCAGAAAGAAATATATCATCTATCTAGCAGATACCTTCAGTGAAGTTGATCTAACCAACAACCAGTTTGCTTGGCAAAGCTTCAGTCTTAGTTCACACTCTATCCTAAAATAATTCATATTAGACCAAGTCTATAGTTACAGTGTGTCAACATTTCTGTGACAAAGTGATAACATTGTCATCACTATGATGACAACGTTAACAGGTACGCATGCTGACATATATTGTCTACAATTATGTGGACAAGCATAATTCAATGAACACCTTACCATTTATGAACACTAGAAGAAACACACAAATGCACAGAACTTTTATTAACAAATGAACATTTACTTGTTTCCCCAAACTCTTTAAAACTGACCCACACCAATTGGACATAACATTACTGGTGTAATGTTATGCCATAAAGCATGCCAATGAGGCATGCTTTATGGCAGAGAGCTCCATGCTCAATGAAGAGTCCTCTGGTATCAGAGAACAGTTTGTCCACCCTGATGGACCAGCAGCTATCCTATATGCAGCAGACTGTGAAACACTTGGCATCGCTAAAGCCTTCATTCATAAACAGCATTAAATTCTTCCCCAGTTTAAGATATAGTAAGACCTGTAGCTGTTTCATTGTTTTTTCAGAGTTTCATCCAGGAACCAGTTTCTATATATATACTGACCACCAAAGACAGCCATCTAGACATCACATCCTCGGAAACTAGCTCAAATCCTTACTTTTTTCCCTCCTTTTGACAAAACCCCCCACAAAGGACTAACAAGCACCGTGATGAAGAGGTAATCAGTGTTATTCTCTTCACCTGTCAGTAGACATAATAAAAAACATTGGTTGGCATGTCTTGTTCAGTGAGACAGTAAATGAACAATGCAACAACGTGTAGAAGTAGCCCAATTAAAGGCAGACTGTGACATGCACTCTGTTGACAGCGGTGTATATTTATGCCAAAAATATATCTCTGAAGCATCCGATATTGCATCAGGACATTGACTGGCCATGCAGACATAGGAAACCTGTACACCCATTAACACTGAACACAAACTTAACCCCAAGAACCGCAACTTCAACTTGACTTAAAGAACTGACAGAGGTAAGAAAAACTTGTATCAATGGCTCTTTTCTGATAACGCGTCAACCACTGACTGTTTTCCCTGAATGATGTAGATGAAATGTGACTCAGGATGCAGCAAAGCCAAATAAGACACAGATTGAACCCACGTTTTATTACAGTTCTGCACTAAAACAGCACTGACCCATAACACCAGAACAGAAGAGGAGCATTTCTTTGGCTTTCTCAGTCACTTCATTTCAGTGTCCTGTCACTCATCTGTTGACGAAGATGAATACGAAACAAAATTGAAGCTTTTGTATTTTATGCAGTTTCTGACTGTTATATTAAGCAGAGAAGTGGTGTTACCTTGAGTTGTGCAATGAATAAGGTTTTCTAAGTACTTTCTTCTCCTCAACACATCTTCAATATTTAGTTTAGTAGGTTATAAAGTTGCAGAAGATTGCAAGATTTAGTCAGGCTTAGCGTTTTCAGACAACGCTGCATAATTAATGAAAGCCAGCTAAACCCAAACTTGAAAGGCATTCGATAATTATTCTAAAAATTCAGCTCTGCACTTTCTTACAGTACGCGTTCAACATTTTAATGTTCCTCTGAAAGACGACAACCTGCAGAGGTTTCTAAATGTGCAAATCTGCACTATTTGGCTCGTATGCGTGTGCGAGTGTGTGCGGCGGTTCCCCAGACCCAGTGAGATCTTTTCCCCAGAGTCGGCCGGCAGGAGGAAGACGAGCAGAGCGAGGGTGGAGATCAGGACGCACGGGATGAGCAGGTTGAGGCCGTAGTAGAGAGTCCGTCTTCTCATCACCACCGTGAAGGTGATGTCAGGGTAGGGCTCATCGCAGCATTCGTAAAAACGCTCGTTCCTTCGACCTGGTACCTCTGTGAAGCAAGAAAAAACAAACAAACACACAAAAATAATAATCTGTCAAAGCAGCAGTGTGATGAAAAGCAAAACCCTGAGTAAAGACAAAAATGCCACCGTTTTACCAACAAGATCCCACTCTCCATTGGCAATGTAGCCAGTGATGTCTGCCTCCACCATCTTCAGATCCAGGGACCAGCCTCCATACGTCCAGGAGCCAAACTTCAGATCACACCTCTGGACGTCAAAGGGGAACCAACGGACATCGATGTAGCAGGTGCTCTTGAAGATGCCTGTTTGTGGTGACGGACACAGAACACCCCTTTGATCTTGGATGGATACATGTACATAAAACACTTTAACTTGATATTCTCTGAAGCTAAGTTATTAATAGTTGTAAGTCAGGAAACAGACAGAGAGGAAAGGAGAGAAGACGTGCAGTGAGGATCCCAAGGCTGGGCTTCAAACCCCAGATGGCAGCGTCGAAGACTAATAGCCTCTACACAGAGGCTATTAGATCTGCCGCTTCAGAGCTGCGTCGTCCCTCAACACCTTTTCCTCCTTTATCATGATGTGTAACTTTTACAATTCAACTAGCAAACCAGAAAATCCGTTTGAGGGGAAATAAATTTCAAACAGAACAACATCTGCAACAACCTGGGTGTTTAAGTGGGAGCATTTATTTTTATTTCAATGTTTATTCTTCCTTTTACATCAAGGACAGTTAATCTGATGAGCCTAAGATAAAATTCAAGGATTCTCCCAGCCCTTGCTTGCATGAACAAGAAAATCCAGGATTTTGTGATTTTTCTTTTTTTTTGGCAGTCAAAATCACTGATTTTGTTGTGCTACTTCAGAAATATACAGGTAATTTTCCTCTCTTATTTAATTTTTTTTTTTAGGTTTCTTCTTCTGAACTTTTCTTTTCATTTGACATGGGTGTGTAAACTTTTGAGAGTCAGTATTTCTTCCCACTCCCTGGCCTGACAAAATGCAATAAGGCAATTCAAAAAACAAAACAAAAACAAACAAACAAAAAAAAACACATGACAATGATACAACAATGCCAAACCAACAGGAGAGACAGCAGAAAGTTTTTATTCTGGGAAGACATTGAGTCACAATTTCATCCATCCAGTGAAGAGCCAAAAAATTCAAATTGACAACAGGATAAAAGAGAAGACTAATTCTTCGAGACAGCCACAGCAATTCCCATCCATATTTAAGAAAGATGAGATGCTGGCAGTAAACAAGATCTCTTCTCTCGCCCACTGCAATGAA
Organism: Brachyrhaphis terrabensis; assembly: GCA_903067065.1. NCBI lineage: Eukaryota > Metazoa > Chordata > Actinopteri > Cyprinodontiformes > Poeciliidae > Brachyrhaphis > Brachyrhaphis terrabensis. The sequence continues at coordinate 94,639 of CAEGAG010274123.1, forward strand.
AGCGAAAGAGATGGAAAGGAGATGAAAAGTGATGGGTGGCAAACAAACAGAATGGCTCTTATTCGCTGCCATAAAACCCTCAATAGTAAAAATAAATGTCGGGAAACTTCAGTGATTTATCTGCAGGCTGCGGGTCACATTTGCATACATTCGACTCATTTATTACAGCCACGTGCAACGTATCATTATTTTGTGCCCGTTTTAAAAGAGGGTCAATTCAGAGTAAAGTTGAGAGGTAATTTGCTTTTGCCAGATGCAATCAATTCGGACTAGGTTCAGTGATGGAGCTATTTACGTTGGTATTGATTAAGATGCCGCAGCAGAGCAGGCCAAGTCTTTTTGCATTGTAAGGGATAAAGTGGGAAGAGGAGCCTGCCAAAGGGGGAGCAGTAATTACTGGCTGTGTCAGTGAGGCCTTCAGTTTCAGTAAGTTCCCTTATGTAAATCAGTGTTTGGGCATGCGTGTGTTATTTATGGTTTTAGAGAAACTTGTATCTTTAACCAGTCTACAAGATGTTGATCGGGAAAAGAGTTTCATCACGCAGAGTATAGTTCCAAAACTTCCTGTACTGCTCCATCAATGTGTTAAGGCTCTTAGAAGTTATATTACATCATGCAAAACTACACAGAATTAAAAGGCACATATTAAACTTTGTTGACTTAGTTCAGTTTAGTCCACATTTGTTATTTTATGTGTGACTCAAAATGTCACGAGGTGCTGTCAACTCGTTCTTCTGATTATCTCCTGTTGAGCAAATTAAAAGAAATACAATTATTGATATGACATGATAACAATTTGCCAAGCGAAGACCGAGATGCTGCCAGAGTTTAAAAATTTCTTTTAAATATTAATGTTGAAATATCTGAAATGTATCTATTAGCCATGTTAGTTGGCAAGACTACTTGTCTTATTTTTTTCCCATCTTTGCTTTTGATTATCTGTTTAAAATAAATGAAAAAATAAATAATAAATTAGTCAGATCATTAGAGCCACATTTACCAAATTAACACTCCTTTCCTAATAAATTACTGTTTTTTCTCGTATATAAACAGTTGAATCATATTGTCTGAGCTTGAAGCTCAGACAATATGATTATACAACAGATGTTTCTATTATACAACAGTCTGCTTCTATTCCAGAGCTGCCATAACTTATTTCCAAACTAATTAAACCAATGTATTTAAGCTTTGCATAAGTATGTAACTAAAAGAGTTGGATTTTTTTTAAGAGCCAGAACATTCATACATACTTGTGCATTTTAAACTTCAATCTTTAAAAATGCAAAGAAAAAGTGGTAGAGAAAAAACTGTCATTATTAAAGCTGCTGTTTTGTTTTTTCCCCTCCCACTTTGGTTAGTTTTTGTTATATAAATGATGACATCAGAGGTCAGTCTGATATATAATTGAACTTTGAACTCATTGAGTGAACTTGAATTGAAAAGAGAGGAAAAAAATTATAATTCTCCTAGGTGGATTAACTTATAGCTGTTTAGGCCAAATTCTGTAGAGATAGTTTAAGTAAACTTTCACCTTTATACCCTTTCTATTGTAAATGATGTGATGGTACTAACAAAACTTTCAAAACCAGCATAATTTTGTGAGCTGGATTAATCTTGGTTGACTACGTCACAATAAAACATTTAAATATATTCTTGCACTCTGAGATGTAAGAACTGTAAAAAAGCATGTACTTTCCAGAGATGACTGAATCAAGTGGCAACTATTCTCTCTGAACTACAGATTTGATGCAATGTATAGGGACAATTTTTTTTTCTGTCTTAAAGCGACATCAGTTAACTGAAGCAGAAAACAAAACTTAATGATCAAAACTGTGTGGATCACACTACATATTTGATGGGCCGCTTCAAAATGCATCCAACGATTCTGATGCAGCAGAAGTTCAGTTTGACCCAGTTTGTTCAGCAGTTTCCTGTAACAGGATCCAAACTTCTTCTTTTTTTTTTTTTTTTTACCTTTTTCTCTCAAACTAGAGCAATATTTTATTCTTCCTCCTCCAAGTCATCATCTCCCAATCCGTGCATTTATTTCGTCATAAGGCATGCAAAATATTTTTATAGTTGGCATTTCTTACAGGGGATCAGCAGGTTTAGTGCATAGAGTAATTTAAGATCAGATGTGGGCGATTGTTTGCTTAAAACGAAAGGCTTGTAGAGAAAAGATGTCATACAGATTGCATCATATTTTGCTTTAAACACCACATAAATCAGCTATAGTAATAACACCATGATCTAGCCGGCTTATCTGAAACCAGAGTGTGTCATGAAGTGTGTGGGGAGGTGGTGAGGCAAACGCTGGAGACCCAGGTAAGATACGGAGTGATGGTAATTTAATAATAATAAACAAGTGACAGATAGTCCACAACCGTGGCAGCACTGCTGAGCAGAACACAGAGGCTAAATGCAGGTAGCGCACGGCAAACGAGTGGAAAATGCAAACAGACTGACGAACGCAGACAAGGACCCGACCAGGAACACAGGACACAGGTGACACTAAATACACGAGGGGTAATCAGGGAACGAGACACACCTGGGAACAATCAAGGGGAGACAGGACAACACGGAGAGCACAGAGACACAGAACTCGAAAATAAACACAGAAAAACACAGAACCTGACAGAGTGCACTATAGCACCTTATTTCACAATCAAGTTGTGCATTAGAAGCAGAATATAATGTTTAGTTATGTGTAAGCATAGCAAACTTATTTCAGATTAATATTTTCGCAATGATACATGAAACGCCAAAGTAATAATGTCAAATTTCGGCTGGTGGTTAAGGTCTGACAACGAGCTGAGATTAAAATTCTCACCTGGAGGAAGATACGAACAAGCGCCGGAGGAGTTGACCAAAATGTTGGTATGAAATGTTGCATCAAACCTTTCATCTGCACTGCACACAGGATGCATGCAAAAGAAACACAGAGACAAAGTCAGAATTTTCCAGAGTTTCACCTGCAACCCAGGCATGGCTTCAAACACTCCCAGTTGTTGAGAGCAGATGTTCGTATCTATACATCGCCGTGGGTACGAGGTGCAGCGCTAATTACAGCTCTCTAGCGGTTATCCTCATCCTCCCCGAAAGCATCTACAGATCACTTCCAAATGAACCCCCCCGACAATGACAAAACGTTAAGCCGAAGTTAAAACAGAAAACAGCTTGACCCCAAAATGTCTGACTTTTGAGCACAATGAAAAATAAGGCCCGGTTCTTTTTCCCCTTAGTTGAGTGCTTGTAATTTGGTTGTTCAGAACCTTTAAACATTGATTAATGGTGATCTCTGGTGCTCTTTCCATTAGGGACCTATAATAAAAGCCCTTTCTCCTATCTCCTCTAATAGAATTTTATTCATTTGTCAAAATGATTTACTGCTCCAGATCGCGGACCTAGATGGTCCTGAATATATAAAAAGCTAACCTTGAATTGTAATGTTCTTGTCTTAAAAACTGCTTCCATAACAAGTGAGTCATGACTTTGGAGAATGAATCAATTTTATGTTCTTAGTTTTTGTTTCAATGTGTTTATAACATCAGAAAAACTTTTTTTTATATGTGTGCAAAACTGTCAACATAGAGCTTCTGAGCGCTGGAACGATCAGAGGATAAAAAGAACGATACATCAATAGGGTCGATTGATTACAAATGTAAATAGACCCGTCCAGTAAAAATATATCAGTCTGTCATGAATTTGTTAAAATTAAAAATGAAAGCTCAAAACTAAAAAAATAAAAAAACACAACAAATTTGTAAACTATAACCTAATCACAGTATATTTGAGACCTTTCACAATTAATATCCTCACACTGAGGAAAAACAAATGTGAAAAATAATTGTTTTCAACACAAACAGCAGCAGAACTCATAGGAATTCATTTCACATAAACGCAAGTAAAGCGTTTTTATCAATCTGAATTTTACTATTCTGGTGAGTGACATTAAAAAGGGTGGCTAAAACATTTTAATTAGTAGTCCGTGACTTCCTGTCAAAATGTGTCAAGCGTGCTGTGTAAATGTGAAGTGACACAAATACCAATTTCTCTTCTTGGAAATGGGAACGACAAGACAGCATGTCATTCAAGTTATGCAAATGTATAATCTTCATAAGAAGGGAAAAGGCTTCAAGGAAAATAGGTTCTAACCTAAACCTATAAAAGTTTTTTTTTCTTTTTACTGGAATAAGTGGATCAAGGCTAGATGAGGATATATAAGGGAAGAACAAGTATCTGAGAAGCTCTGAACGGCAGCATGGAGAGGCATTAGGGTCTGTAAGGCTGCATAGCAACCTCTAGATGCCATCTAATTGTCAATTGGTTGTTTCGAAAAGCATGCCAGCAAAAAGACCTTTTCTGCCCAGTCATTAAAAAAAATTAATGTATGGAGTTTGGTGCAATGGGGTCTTTAACTGGCACTGTGTGCTTTGGTCAGATGAGTCCAAAATGGAGCTTTCAGCAATACTACAAAGGATGGCTATGTGGGAAAAGTACCTCATGCCTATTGTGGTGGATCTTTTATATGGGGAGCCAATTTAGAGGTTAGAGACTTTGCAAGAGCAGCACATTTTTAATAAAAATCTGGTGGCTGAAAACAGCCTGTAAATGGGTCTTTTGGGGGTTAATGAAGAAAGACGTGTAAAAATCAATAATCATCTGAGTAAGTGAGCTAAAAAGCATTGAGCATAAGAGCGGTCCCAAAAAATCTAGAAAGATGATGGGAAAACAAGATGGCCAAAACTTGCATGCTCCAACCTAATTTACCGATACAGGAGATCTATCCTGTGTTCATAGCGTTAGCTGCTAGAAAGCCAGCGTCTAGCTTGTTATTTTACATTTTTATTTAATTTATTAAATGTGGAAATTGCTTCAAGTTCAAAATGTTACGCAGTGGCACAATCCTGACATTCTTTTGGTCAACCTCATCAATGAATCAGTCCCAGGATAATAAATGATGCAGCTCTAATCAACAAACTTCAATTTATGTCCAATTTGTGTTGCATCAATATTGTCTGCATGACAAAAAAAAAGGACGACACAAGACTCAGCTCTTTCAGAAGCTTCACTAATGGATTTGTGAATGACAATCACACCAAAGTACACATGTCCAATGTTTACTTTGGTACGCATGTTGGCTGATGCTGATTGTGTTGCCATTGTGCCTCTTTTTAACTGGCTCGGTTAGGGGTCATGACTCTCTTATATTTACATTTTTTTGAGTCAGAAGCTTGAACGTTTGGGAACCGCTGATTTACGGAGCTACCAGACAGGCACTGTGGTGTTTTAAAGCCAACCTGTTGTAAAGCAGAATGTCTGGTTTCCAAATGAGGTGGTCGGGAAATCTCACGTTGGTCACGCCTGGGTAGTCCAATGGGTTCCACTGGAGGTAATAGTCATTCCAGTACTGTGAAATATAAAACCATAACATATTCATCAGGCACATGTTCCCTCAACATTCTCTATATACGCGGCTCCACTTTGATAAGCCTGGGATTTAAGAGAACTCTTCATGCAGCAGTGACATTTTAACCTGACAGAAAGCGGCGCTTGTGGGTGAATTTATACAACCAGGAGCCGGGTTTAATCTTCAGCAGAGTGCCTCAGAGAAATTATGTTTGTCATTACGTACGCCATATGGAAAGCAGTTGAGATTTTGACATGATAACGGCGCATAATAACAGCAGAAGGAGGAAAAGTGAGGGGATGAATATAATTACTTTAATTCACCAGGAATGTTTGCAGAGAGAGATAGGAGCGATCTTCTCAAAGCAACTAAATCATTTCACCCACAAATAACAACTGAAGTTCTGATTCATTCTTAAAGGTGCCTCATGATAAATACAATGATCCAAACTATTTGAGAAATTTGATCTAACAGAACACTGCTCTATGCCGCCTTTTGTTTATACGATCAAATCGATACGTTTAGGCAAAACCTAAAAGTCTGTAACAGGATCAGAGCGCAGCAGGATGCATGGCCCACTCGTTATTGATATTTCTTGAATAAATACCTTTTAATAAAGGGCCTTTTTGAAATCTGCCCTGTAGTCCAACTTTAATTCATTCACACCGTGGTGTTCAAACAATGGCTGTCATCAGCATAAAAGGACATAAAGGTCAGTGTTTAAAGGCTGAGTAAAGCACGCCGAAAGTCTCACTAGTCTAGTTTAAAAGCTGAAACCTGAAAACAGCTTTTTTCACAGAGAAACTTGCTTACTAAAATGCAATATTTTCTACATACTTGCGAATGTGCGATCCAATTAAACAAAATGCAGCATCGCATTAGCTCAGAGACATTAATATTTAGGTTTGAGTTTTTAAAAAAAGCCAACTTTTAATCATATTGTGCATTAATAAGCATATTATGGTAATAGATAAAGGCTAAGCATGTATTATCTATTTATGGAAACTCTTTGATCGAGTTTGAACTTTCGGAGTTATCTTGTGATATTGAATGCATCTTTGGGAGATTCAAGTTTTTTTCTCTTGGGTTTTTCACTAAGAACACTAAATCAGTGCCAACAAATCGTTGATCCAAAGGTTGCTGTCTGAGCACAGGGTGCTTCTTCTGTGCGTGTGTGTTTGTGTGTGTGTGTGTGTCAGACTGCTGCTGTGATTCCAGAGAGTGATTTAAACCAGGCCAAGCAGCATCGGGAGAGCTTGCTGACGATGCAGCAGAAGGGAAGTATGGTGTCACAAAATGGACAAGCCTCAATAAAGCTTCGGTGTTCATACACTTCATTTCACCACATAAGGGAGAAAGGCTTTTATTGCTCCTGTGGAAGATGGACAGAACAGGAAAAAAAAAGGCTGCTAAAATTTAAATGTGAATAATGCATTTAAGCGGAATTCATGTTTATGTTCTAGTAGGTGAACAAACCACGTCTCTAAGGCTCACTGATCAAAATACTCAACGGGTAAAACGTCAATCTGTTGAGTAAGTTTGTGCCATAAAAAGCTATAAAGCCTTAAATGAAGAAGCGGAATTGTTCATGTGAAATTATCTGCAAGTAATTTAACAACTGAGTAGGCTGCAGCTTTCCCTCTCATCCTGTGCAAGCTCGGGTGGGTTCGGATCGCACAACTATTCACATGATAATTGATATTAAGGAAAATTATGATACAGTGCCCTGCGTAAGCGTTCACGTCCCCGAAACATGCAGGGGAGGGGGACAGACCTAGAAGCAGCAGAGATTCGAAAGCTCAAATGGGACAATCAGGGAAGAGACAGCAAACATGTCAAAGGTGATCTGGCAAAATGAAACCAGGATGACAAGATAAATGTTTAAACCAGACTTTAATATGGTAAAACAGTCTAGTCAAAGTTCATATGCACATATCCTCTCCACGCCAAATGTCTGACCTGGAGCTATTTTGCAAAAAAGAAAAGACAAAGACTTTCTTCTGTAGAAAACAGGTGCAGCTGGTTTTTCATTAAAGTATTGCCTCAGGGGCAACATAGCATAGGCATATCACACATTTTGTAAACAAAAAAAAGAAAACGCTAATTAAAAATTGAAAAATGGGTAGACCTGTCCCGTAAAATCCAAATAAAATTCAATGAACTTTGGTTGTAATGCGACAAAATCTGTATGCATGTTGTTGTTGAATCATAAACATTCACCTTGTCTTTATTGTGACTTTTATGCATAAAAAATAACTTCTTACCAGCTGAAGCCAAATGTTGGTTGTTAGAACCTGGTTCTTCTCATCCTGTTGATAAATTAATAAATCGTTATTTGCACACTTTGCTGTTTGCTTTAATGGTTCCTCTCATTTCAGAAACAGGAAACAATAAGCAAGCATCCAGGCTAGCTTTGCAGATCCACAATTTTAGTATTAAAATGTTTCTAAAGGAAATTTCTGTCATATACAAGCTGCCTGCAACACTTGAAAATAACATTTCGCACATTTTTCTAGTTTAAAATTTTTACATCAGACTGGGTGCTACAGAAGACTATTTTAGGAATATTTTTATTGCAGCAGCTCATTTACGCACCACATCCATGATCTGCATGAGGCTGAGGCCAAAGTAAACCGTGAGGCTCTGGGAGTCGTTGAGAACCGGTCTCTCCAGCGGGTTGTACCCGGTCATCAGACTACTGTACAATTTGCGCTGAGATGGACCTTGTTGAGAAACTGCAGAAGAAAAGAGCAAATAGTGAATCAACACTCTATTAATTACAGATGTTGCGTAAGGTCACAGGCAGTTTTCCTTTTATAACATATTCAGATTACTTTTTTATGCCATTCAGGTTCATAGAAGCCTGAATGGCATACTGTTATAGTTTGGAAAAAAAGTGTGGCATTCATGAATAGAAACTGTTGTGCGCCCTCAACCCGCAACCTGACGCACATATTACAAAGGTTACCATGTCAACCGGCCATATTGTGCTAAAAGCTATGAATTCACAAAGTGTCATGATGTGAAGGACTTTGGTTCAGCTAGTCACTGGATATAGAGGGCATTTTGTGTGTGTGTGTGTTTTGTATTTCAGTACAGAGCCTTGTGTTTAAGGGTTTGTTAGATTATTGCTTCTGGACCATAATAAATTAATTTTCAGCTAGAATAGACCAATAGTTCTCAAAGTTAGGTTTGGAGCCTCATTTCGAGTCAAATCAACTGATTCTTTTCAGAAATCGTCTTAAACAACAAAAGAGACAGTCATAAAGAACATCTATGGTATTAGATATGTGTTTCCTTTAGAAACACATATCTAATTTATATGTGTTTCACTAAGTGAATTGAGAGGCTGGAATGAATTAACTTTCCAATAATACTCTGATTTATTTATAATTACATAAAAAGTAATGCCCCTGTGTAACTGACTTGGTGGTAATTCTTGTATACGTTACTATACTCTGGTAACAAATTTTATTCATAGTTGTTTTGTGAGTTGGACGTTTTGTTTTGTTTGTTTTTTAACGTTTGGTAACTACAGATGGAGACCCTTTAAGACTCTGAGCAAATTTTTTTCTTGATCATTCCCATTTAACATGAGTTCAATGTTGATTTTGAACCCTTTAATTAGTGTTTCACCAAATACATATCCCATAGTGGTTTTAGGATCACCCAAAAGACAGATGTCGTCATATATTCAAATTTCTTTAGTTTTAGAAACAATGAGCAATAAGAATTGCACTCCTAAAAGCTGGACCTATCACAAATTTTTTGTCTTACGACAATAAATAAATGTTTAAACACAACGCAAAGACCTGCAGATTTGTAACTCTCCTCAAAATGAGGAGTCACTGCACATCAAAAGAGTAAACATTTAATTTAATTTAATTTAATCAGCTGTAATGTTGGTGTTGCTTTCATAACAACTTTCTGCAGCATTTCTTCCCTTTCTGATTTATAACATTGCTTTTGGCATGATTATGTATAGCCTTGGATGTTTTGATTCACTTTGCAATCACGCAGATTGATATTTCAATGATTACCTTAATTAAAAAATAGATTATTTCTAGTAAGGCAAGAATGATTGAATGCAATTTTCAATGTTGAACATTGCATAGATCTTGAGAAAAGCCAGAGTAAACAGGTTACAACATCTGAGCAGATGATGCATACATGGACATACATTTATAAAACAGCTACACAAACATGATCCTTGTGATCAATTTACACCAAAGAGTCCAAATATGCTGAAAAACAAGCATAAAGACTCGAACGCGTCACACTGTCGCAGAAGGTCAACAGACTGAGCTGTTCGTTCATGTTCAATCAATTTCTTTAGATCAAGAGCAAAAGCTGTCTATCAGAGATAAGAGGAAATGCATTAGCTACAGAAAACCTACTGAAAGGATTAAACCTCAAACTTCATAAAGAGCAGACGTCCCCTCTACTCTGATAACCGAAAAGAAATTCAGTGCTTCACAGCGGATCTGGGAAGGACTCTGAGGATTTTTGAAGAGCATTAGCTAGCAAACAACATCATGGGGACCAGAAATAATCCAGACATGGCAGAGGCAAAGTTGTGAAAAATAATTTCAGCAGAGACAGGAAAGTAGATGAAGCTAAATTTAGGAAAACGCTGGATGAAAACCTATTGAGACTGCAGAAGATTTTCGACACTAAGAGCTACCGTCAGTCTCGTGGTTTAGATCAAAACATCCATGGCTTTGAATGGTCTAGTCAAAGACCACTTAACACAAAACTGTAAAACTGATGTTTATAGATCCTGCATCCCATGTGGCTGACCTGGAATTTAAAAAAAATCTCAGAAATTTCTGTCTCTACATAGACAAAGTACCTAGACACAGACCCCAAAAGTCTTGAGCTTTGATTCCAGTACATTGTGCTTTTAAAATAAGATTTAGACGGGTATGCTGCACTCTTCAGATTTAGATTTATAAAAGAAAAAAAAGTGGAAATCATTGATGATTATTCTTCAGTTTCAGTTATCCACTTTGTGCTGTTCTGTTAAGTAAAATCTCAATTAAAAAAAAAAAAAAAAGCTTGGCACCGAACTCAATTTCTGGTTATTATTTTGTTCAAACCTATGGATAAATCTTGTTGGATCCACAGGTTTAGTTAAAACAGATAAGAGAAGAGAATTTTAGGATTGTATTTGACTCAGAAGTTACCGATATGCAGCTCGACTCTGTATTATGGGCTGTAAAGTTTCAGCGTGAGGCATATTCAAAGTGCAAAGGTCCATCAATGTCACTGTGGTCACATCCAAGGTGCTGAAACAAACCCGGACGAGGCAAACCAATCCACCTCCAAAACCTGGAAGTGATTCATCTTGCAGTGAAAACTCAAATCAGACCCGTCTCTCATTTTAACACACTCTCGTTTCCTGTCCTGAGTTATGGAGTGTTTCTGGCACCGTCCTTTCACTTCACTAATGGCCACTGCCCAATTACCCGAAACCACCTATGAGAAGCGCATTATCCTGATGATTTGGCTGAGAGTGCGCTCTCGGTAGACGTCTCTCCGGTCTCCCTTTTCATCCACTTCTTTCGTTATAAAAGATTCGCTGAAAGCTTGCGGGGGACAAAAGCCCTGTTGATGGTTCCTCCTCTCTCTGATCCCACCATAGTCAAGTTTCACCCTGAGAATCAACGAGGTGTAATCAGCGCGGGTTGTTGTAGTACAATGCGGAAACATTTACATCACAGCGGACGTTCCTAATTTACTATTACATGATCCGTTGATACGTTGCTGGAATTCAGCTCAAACTTACAGAAGGACAAAAGCAAATCCTTTCGACCTTATAATCAAATTCACCCAGCACAGCAGAACGAAAGACAAGGACTTCACTTAACCAGGACGTGCTCGGGCATTTATGTGTGCAGCAATGTGCATGCACTCGTTTCTTTCCATCTGCCTAACATTCAAGTCTGCTTGAACAAGAGCCAGGAAAGTGTAAAATTGAAGAGCAACAATGGGTGATTGCCTTTTAGTGAATTGCTATTCAAAATTCAAAACAAGTCAGTTTAAGAGTTTGGGCGATTTAAATATGTCCTTCTAGACTGTGCTAGACAGACGTTGCAACAAATGAGACAATGGAAGTTTCTACTCTAAAACTTTCAATCCCAAATGAAGGTTGTTTTTTTTCTAAGCCAGAGCTTTGCAGCCGTCTCTGCTTGCAGCTGCGTTTTAGTCACCCAGAACACACAGGCCATCTTTAGGAAGATGCTGTGCTGACATCTTCAGACTTAGTGACTCATTGGTGTAGTCCTCTCCAGGCAGGTCCCTCTTTAAATCAGTCACACAGAGAGCGCATCAGCAGAAGTTGCAACAAGTTCAGTGCTGACAGACTGAAACTTACACCCACAACAAGCAGGAGTGCCTTCAAGAAGGTCATTAAAAAGGGGAAGGTCTGATGGAGTTGGCACAAAAAAAAAAGAGAAGTGGAGTGGCCTCTTTCCTGGCTGCATCACAGTTTCATCAATTCATAAACTTAAAGCCAGGCTAGTTGCAAATAGACTTGTAGTGTCATTAATCAAAACATTCTCACACCGTACTCGTCTGCAATGAGGTCAATTAAAAAAACAAAACAAATGCAACACTTACAACACTATAATCACAAGAAAGCAGGATAATGATATTTTTTTGGGGATGAAAATCTGTTGATTAATTTATAAAGATTTTTAGTTCAAACATTTTGTCATTTTTTTTCTTGCAAATGCATATCTCCCCCCCGCCCGTTTTCCCATTATGTATTTGACTTAAATCTAGCAGGTCCCAAAAAGGATAAGATGTAAACAGTTCGAGCTAACTCCCTAATGTATTTAAATGATTTAAAATCCAGATTTAACTCTTAAGAACGGGAAACACTGTAGATAAAATGAGACACACTGGTTGTGTTCAATCAGGAAATCAACCCAGCAACATTTTACTCACAAGAAAAGCAGAAAACCTGGAGGGAAAAAAACAAAAAACAAAACAAAACAAAAAACGATCATCTGCTTTCAAATAAATTTGTTCTCCATCTTCATGTCTGCCTCTGGAAGTTGTTAAATGATTAATGAGAGTGCCTACCTTTCACTGTGCAGACTGAGATCCCTACAAAAAGCATGAAATTCAGCAGTTCCATGTTGAACCGATCAGCTTTCCCCACAGATTGTCGCTGGAGCTGCGGGAAGATGCGGGAAGATGCGGGAGTGATGATGACACTGAAGGTGGCGCGAGAGGGGGCAGCGGCTAAGAGACAAACTCCTCCTAATAAACTATAGGCGGCCGGACAGTTTGTGGATAAGATCGATTCTCCGTCGAGAGTTTGCCTCGTCTTTCAACAATCGTCTGAGAACGTTTGGGAAGTTATTTCATCATTAATAGATTCACCCATCAAAGCACCTATTACATTACAACAGGTCCCGTCGTCCATTCCTCGTATAATTATCTTTCTGTACTTCTTAAAAAAATAGCAATTGCACAATAGTAAGAAAAATATTAATGAACAAATACGTCGAACATAACCCAACATTTTTTCTTTTGAAATTGACGCAATTTTTTTGCGGTAGATGCCAGGATTACAACGCGTTACGGTCCTACGTTAGTGGAGCAAGAAGACATCTGCTGGACACTGAGGGTATTACAGTCTGATCCTACAGATACAAAGACAGTCCAAAAGTCTTCCCTTCGAGCCATTTTAAAAGTTTTTGATCAAGTGCAAATATGCAGATTTTTATGTGCATATGTATGTATTACGTTGGTCAAGTATATTCAGCATTACCTGCAAAAAATGTCTACTTTGGTGATTTAAAAAAATAGAAGAAAAAACACATTGCACCCTTAAAATGAAGATAAGCAAAACAAACAAACAAAACACAGCACTAAATAAAACATAATATTATTTGCGTACTGCATGTGGACGCAGTTGGTAGCACTGTTGCCTTGCAGGAACAAGGTTCTGGATTCAAATCCTGGCTTGGTGTCTTCCTGTTTGGTGTTTACATGTCCTCAATGTCCAAGCGTAGGTTTTAACTGGGTTACTTCAACTTCTTCCCACAGTCCACAAAAATAATGACTATTAGGTTAACTGGTCTTTCTAATTTGTCCTTGAGTGACATTGACTGATGACCTGTCCATGGCGTGCCCCTCTTGCCCAATGCCTGCTGTAGAAAGGTACCAGCCCCACTCCATTCCATGCCATATAGACAACAGATGGATTAATTTTGGCAGGAAAATGCTTTCTTTACCTTACTTCATCATCGTTTTGTAATTCAAGTTACCCTAGCTGGACTTAATGCTCACCAGCCACTTTGTTAGGTACACTTTGCTAGTATTAGGTTGGGCCCTCATTTGCCTTCACCGTTATTTCAGACATGGGAAAACATTCAACAAGGTTCCTTTCTCATATATTGCTGTCCATCATGCATCAGTTACTGCATCATGCAGTTGATGCACATCCATGATTTGCATCCGTCTATTAAACAGAGTTCATTTGACTGTGGAGGCAGTCGGGGTACAGAGAAGCCAATGTGATGTTCAAGAAATAAGTCTGGCATTATTTTTGCCGACATCTTCGAAGCATTTGTATCCACACAGCAGTTTCACTGAGCATTTCCTTAGATTTGTTGTCGTTACCAGTAAATCCCAGTAAATCATTAGTTTCTGAAACAATCAAACCAATCTGACCAATGAGTCAGTGATTTGCAATTTCTCTTCAAAAACAGCTGAACTGACCAACCTAATAAAATGGCCAATAAGTGTGCATGTTGCTGTTTTTTTCCTGTTTTATTGAATGTGCATTTTTCATGTCCAACTTTGCAACATGCATATCTCACATAGCTCAGTCCTACATAAAGACATTTAGTATCTGACTCATGGATTATGTATTGCAGATGTTTAGTGAAACCCTCTGAAAGGAACTGACCTGAAGGTTTTAAGCATCAAAAATAATTGTTTACTTCCCATAAGTTGCCAACAGTTTCACCCCACCAGGCAAACTTAAACCTGAGCAAAAATATGTGATGCATATGGCATAGCTGAATGTGACCCTTAAGTCAAACATTACTTTTCATCGACTTGTGATAAGGTTAAATAATTGCACTGCATATTAAATTTCAAAGTGATTGTTCTCACCCATGACAAAGCCTTCATAATTAAATGTACACATATTTAATTATGTGTACATTTTTAAAGCTCAATAACTTATCTTTAGCTATATTATCATGCTGTAAGGTAGACATGTAAGAAGTATTAAAATATACTGAACCTGAATTGCCTCTCTGCAGCTCAGTGACATCAATATTTCACAGGCTAAATACATTCTGGCATTGGAAAGTCCATTTTATTTTTCAGTTGAACTATATTATTTATTCATAATCATTTCTATCCATTCATTAAACTTGGATTAACCCAATGCCAATGTTTCAGAACCACAGCACTACTATAATGCTCTGACTACCAGTTGCCAGGAGTGGATGGATTGAATCATTTTAGAGTTCAAAGAGAGGCCATAACACAAGGACTGGGTTTTGGGTTTTGAAATTGAAAGCAATTTATTTTTGAGATGTAGAGTCTATGGAGGGATTTCTGGGATTTGAAATACCTGCAAAATTATAAAGAGATTAAGTGTCAGGTATGAGATTTTTTTTTTCCCTCAAGATTTTATTATGCAAATCTGGATTCTACTGCTTAATGTGTCATAATACGGCAGAGCCTGGTCACCCAAGAGAGCAGTCTGTAACCAGGATTGACTTTTTTCTGACTTTAGTTTGGAACTGAGCTCTATTAGCACTGACCTCAACAAACCAGAACAATACTGAAACCTACTGAAGCCAGTAGTTTCATATTTTTGTACAGGTCACGTCAAAGGAATCAGTAGCTGTTTCCTGCTTGATGTAAACAGGTTCTAATTTAGACTGCTCTTTAAAAGATTAAACATTGCTAAACAAAAGACACAAAAGGCTGGATTTATTAAAATGTTGCTTGTGAGCCAGATTTGTGTGAGCAGAAGTCCTTCAACTTGGTGACTTTCAGAATAATAGTTGATACTGAAAGCCTCACCGGACTGATTGAAAGCTGTAATTAGAGGCCTGCGGCTCAATAAAAGTTTTATTCTAGTAGCATAGCAACATCAGTGTTTCTTAGGGTGTTAAATTCTTAAATTAAAAGAAAGTGTTTTTAGGAGCCCATCCATTCATCCATTTTCTAACAACCTTATCCCTAGTGGGGTCAGGAGGTGCTGGTGTCTATCTCCAGTCACGTTCCGGGCGAGAGGAGGGGTCACCCTGGACAGGTTGCCAGTCTGTCGCAGGGCAACACAGAGACAGACAGGACACACAACCATGCACACACACACACACACACACCCACACACACTCACACCTAGGGAGAATTTAGAGACCAATTAACCTGAAAGTCATGTTTTTGGACTGTGGGAGGAAGCTGGAGTACCCGGAGAGAACATGCAAACTCCGTGCAGAAAGACCCTGAGCCAGGAATCGAACCCAGGACCTTCTTGCTGCAAGGCAACAGTGCTGTTTTTAGGAGGCCCAAAAAGGTAAATAATCTCAGATGAATGTAGAGGTGATGTTGTGCAATGTGGTGAGAAAGGCATTCATGGGAGTCATTAATAATTTTACCAACACCATTAGTGCTTTTCCACAAACAAAATTAGATGTTTTGAGGCAGATTAATCATCTAAAGGCTGATTTCTCTGAAATGAAAATAGCTCCACAGTGCCAATAAGTAATTTATATTTGCAACGTTTACTTCATGTGATATTAGACACCAAACCTTCCTAATTGGGATTCCAACTTCTAGGGGGGGTAATGTTGTATTTCCAATTATGAACTATGAAAAATTAAAATGCGGCGTGTTTCAGTTTAGGTGAAGGTTTGAGGCCAGGTGGAATTGATTATATCAATATTTGGTCCAATTAAAATGAACATAGCTTTAAGTAGAAATCTTTTAAAATAATTTCTTCAAATTTCACTCAGTAACAGCAACCCTGAGCTAATAATAAAAAACACTTTAAATTGCCATTACCCACCCACACACAGACAGATCATATCTGCTAATTAGAGAATAAACTGCAGGTCTATTAAAACAACATGTTTATGTGCTACCAAAATCACAAAACAGCCCACGTTAGGTTTCCAATGGTTAAAATGAAGCAAACATTGAGTCCACCTTAACTTAACTGTAAGGGCTAAAAATTATACTAAAAAAAAAATTATACTAAAAAACCCCCAAAAAACCCCCCATCAAATAGAAAAAACTGTCACTTGAAACTCTCAAAAACTGCTGTTTTTTAGTAAATTGCGACATTTTTGAAAGGTTCAAAGGTTGCTGAAAAAGCCTTCACTATGACTTCACACAATATAAAATAACATTTTACTTCACAAACAATAATTCTGCGATTGTTAAACCCAAGTCCAAATTCAGGGTTTATGACAATGAGGCTGTAATAATACAATTTATTTATGTCAAAGAAAAGCACTTTAAACGCCAATCTTTCTCTGCTTGTTCAGTTGCTTAAAAGCAGCCCTGTGTTTTTTTCTGCCAGAAATATCTTAGTTCATGTGGGACCTTGATGGAAAACACAGCCTCCAGCAAGTGAATAACTGAATGTTGTTAAATTCTCTCATAGAGTTGCCACATGGTGAGACTCACCGCTTTCAGGGACAATGCTCTGCAATGCAGTTCTCTCAAGCTCTGTTCCTGGCCTTGGAAAATTTGCTGCAGGTTTCCCCTAATCTCTTTGTCCAGCTGTGAATAAATGAAGAACACAATTGCTACAAAAAAAAAGATATATACAGTACAGACCAAAAGTTTGGACACACCCTTCTCATTCAATGGGTTTTCTTTATTTTCATGACTATGAAAATTGTAGATTAGATTGTAGAAAAACCTGACAGGG
>CAEGAG010274222.1:0-21754 GCA_903067065.1 Brachyrhaphis terrabensis
CTGTGTTGGATAACAGCTAGAAAACAGCTTTCATAACATGTAAATGCTGCACCTTCTTATTGAAATGACTTTACAAATATGTGCTGTATGCTGTTCATTTCATCATTGTTGCTGTTTTTTTATTTATTTTTTCCTTTTTAATAATTTGTAAAGCTGCTGAGCCAAAATGCAGAATGTTCTGGCATTATATAAAGAGTGCCAGCACGCCTTAGTAACCACAGGCCCGGGCGGGGCTCACGTTGCACAATTTGAATAGCCGAAACCCTCCCCACATCTGGCCTATATATTTATATGTTAAAATTATTGATTTTTTCCAACAGTTTTCCCTCTTGGTGCCTGGAGTTGAAGCCCAAAACAAATGTCTTCCAGCGCTCTGTTGGCACTACTGTAGATATTTTCCTCTCCGTATCAATATTGATTCATGCCTTCTGTGTCGTGAAGACCTCTGGGTGACAGAAGGATGGAGTGCGTTCACAGTGTTGTCACTGCCAGCTTCTGTTTTCCCAATACAGACAGCAGGAGGCCTTCTGCTGTCTCATATAGCATGGGTGTAACTGTGCCATAAATAAAAATGCATCTTTTGCCTAAAGTATTCCTTTTATTTAGGCTATTTATACCTCTTTAACAGAGACTGTACGTTGTTAGGAAAGGACTTCAGAGGTGGTAAAAGTAGTAGGAATGGGCCAGTGTGTGATTCTCACACTTTGATAACCCAAATAATATTTGCAAAATTCTAACAATAAAATCTCAAATGTGATCTCATTGTGTTTTTTTTGTTTGTTTTAAGTGAAAGCTTTGATATGTTAAATAGATATCTTGATACAGCAGTTGGCTCATTTCTTGTAGTGTTTCACAATCTGTGTTGGATAACAGCTAGAAAACAGCTTTCATAACATGTAAATGCTGCACCTTCTTATTGAAATGACTTTACAAATATGTGCTGTATGCTGTTCATTTTCATCATTGTTGCTGTTTGAGAAGTGTATTATAAGCCTGGTGGGCCACCAGGCTTTTCTTGTGCCTCCACCAGGCTAAGCATGGCTTATTTATTTATTTATTTGTTTATTTATTAAGTCTTTTTAAAATGTTTACATTTTTCAAGACTTTATAGTTAGTGTTAATCTTCAAACCTTTCAATAACACAATTATCAGGTGATATTTTCAAATTTCCTGTCAACTTTAAACTTTTTTTAACTCAAAAATGAATGACTGCCTTAGCACCCAACCACCAGACTTAGCAAATTTTCTTGTGATATAGTCATTCTCTCTCTTCCCATTTCCTGTTTGATAATAAAGATTAGTTTGGCCTTAAAAATCTTAAAAAGAGATTGTACAGAAGAAGATGGCTTTTGTACAGAGCACTGCATTTCTACATTATTCTTTTTCAACCCTACTTACCATGTTTACAGACTGTTTTATATTTCCGTCGTCATGCTGCGCTTGCTTCTCTTTGAATAATGTCTTTTAAACCTGTGACTGCCTCAGTGAGTCAGCTGCTTGTAGTCGAGGACATCAGACCTCTTGTAATAATAGACCTTTGAGGTGTAACTTTATTCCAAGCATTGCTAGTAAGAAGCTTCAGATCTTCTCTTTACTCTAGGTGGCATAAAAAAATGTGATTGTAGTTTTATCCATAAAAAGTGATGCTTGTGCAAACAGGAAATGGACTTCCCCCTGAAGAAGGTGATAGTGTAATGTACTCTGAATCATAGATAAGGATTTATCCCTTAGACGTGGTGAGCATAAAAAGAATTTATGGCTTAAAAAAAGAATAAATTGAATCCTTGTTCCTGGTGCTAATAAAATTCTAGCTGTGTGAACATGGGGTTTGTTTTTAGAAGCGTAGTCCATTGTGTCGTCGGCGCATTGTCATACGGAGGTGTTGTGAGAGCAGCCTACAAGCCGCTGCTATGTTAAGGAAACCTAAAACTGCTGTACTATTAATAAAAAGGAATCTCACAATTGAACAGCAAACAAACCAAATTGAACTTGACATGTTGGCAAGATAAAGTTTATTTTTTACACCACCAACGTATGACTGGACTCTGCTGATCTGTGCCATCCGATCATTTAACTTGACACCGAATGGGTCACAGTTGTAACGCGATGCGTTCCACTCTGAGCTGGATATCTAGATTACTCTAGAATCCACGATCTGTGTTCCGAGTGGCCGCCATCTTATGCTAGCCTCGGTTGTTGGAGAGTTATTGGTTGAAGCCTAAAATCAGAGCTATTTGAGCATCCCGATGGCAGGGATGTAGATATTTTAGTTTGGGTATCAATATTGATTCATTCCTT
This sequence comes from Brachyrhaphis terrabensis, assembly GCA_903067065.1. Taxonomy (NCBI): domain Eukaryota; kingdom Metazoa; phylum Chordata; class Actinopteri; order Cyprinodontiformes; family Poeciliidae; genus Brachyrhaphis; species Brachyrhaphis terrabensis. Next base: position 2,299 of record CAEGAG010274222.1, read on the forward strand.
GTGTCGGCTTTGGGTGACAGAAGGAAGCTTTGTCACCTCAAGCCTCTGTTTCCCCAGTACAGGCAGCAGGAGGCCTTTCTGCGTCGCATGTAGCATGTATTTATGAACTGTCATAAATACAAATACAGATCTTACCCAAGGGTAGAAATGATTGTTCTATATTTCATATAATTGGTGAGATGCCAAAACAGCCTTTTAACGTAGGCTGAGTTGCATAAAAAAAGATAATTTAATCACTAAAATAATGTTGTACTATTATTTTTGGGAAATTGTGTGACTATTTTGTTTCCATTCAATGGATAGTAACAAAAGGATGTGTCCAACACGTCCCTTTTAGATTTTTTTTAATGAAGAAAATAAATGCACTTTAGACGTGCCAACGTTTGACTCCATAATAAGTCTACAAATGTATTTATAAAAATTATAAATTGAGCAAAATAACAGACCTCGGCATATCACTACACTTGGTTTCGCAGATAAAACCAGTCACTAAAATTGTAATTCTAGGATCTAATTTAACATACTCTTCAGTATAAAATTATTCATAAGCCTCGAAGATTTCGATTTTAAATAATTTTTATTCAGCTATAAGTTTGTTGCAGATTTTATCTTCCGCTCCCTCCAAAAAGATTCTCAGAATTTTGGCTAGGCCACTCTAAAATACTATTAAAAGTATTTTGGAGCTTAACTGTACAGTTAAAAAATACTCTACTTATTTTCTTCGCTTTCTGATGCTGAATTAGACTAAACTTTTCCTGTTAGGATGGCTAGAATTATTTCTATTTGCTAAATACAAGAGTTATTTACCTTGCCTTGTGGAATGCCAGACGTATACTAGGATTATGATGCGTTTAGATTATACTGGACAGAATCTAAGAAAACGTGGTGAAAGGAGTCCTGTACCGACATAAAATGAAAGGCCTCTCACAGAGCAAAAAACCATTTAGCATTTAGCTAGTACACTTCTATTGTAGGGGTTTTTGCTGCACGAGGGACTGGTGCGCTTCATATAATTAATACCTTCATGGGGAAAGTCTATTATGCGGAAATATTGAAACAACATCTTAAGACATCAGATGGAAAGCTAAACTCTGACCAGGTTAGCTAATTGGCTACAAAATGACCAATACAAGGAAAACAAGTCAGCGTTTTAGAGAGGCCACCAAAGCTTTGACCTTTGTCCCAAATTCATTGGCAGAGATAAAATAAGGTGTTTGAGTGCAAGGCGGCCTCCAAACCTGACTCACTCACACCAGTTGTGTTTGGGGGGGAAAAAATGGGCCGAAATTATTGAGATGTTTGTCAAAGAATACCCAAAACATTGACACGAGTCATACAGTTCAAACTAGGGCAACTGAATGAATTTAACACTTAAAGAGAAGTATGACTTTGAAGGAAGCGTTTCTGCACACTGGTATGTAGCCTCTCTGCTTTCAGCTGTATACAAGAGGAAGTACAGTCGGCACGCATCAATCAGACTTTGTTTGTTGTTCCAAAATACGTGTAGCCACTTTTTATTTGGGACACGTGAATTCTTCCGTCTGCACACATAAACTAACTCAGCAGAGTCACTGCAGGCCGAGCCAGTTGTTCTCCAGCTATTCTGGTTTTAAAAGTACCTGTGTCAGTCCTGTGTCTGAGCACAGACACATGATGGTTAACAACACAAATGTTAAATCTTTTGAATTCAGCTCTTAAAGTGGCACCATAATCTGTTTGATCCTACATAATATTAGGTTGATTTTATTCTGTCAATTTCTTTTTCTTTTTATTTTTTTAAAAGTTATTTACTTACTTTGACTCAGATATTGTAATGGTCTGTTCACAATGTCCCAAGCTGGTGACGCTCCACTTTATTGCTTTATTGCCTCACTTGTCTGACCTAGAAAAAAGGTTTATCCCATGGAAGACTGTCTGACATTGATTTGTGTTTTTTTTTTTTTTGATTCTTGTCTACAGCGCCCTCTTCAGGCAGCCTGCTATGTCAACGGGCTGAACTGCACATGGAGATGAGGAACTTCAACCAGGCGGTGCAGGATGCCAACAGTCTGTGCAGGTTAAAACCGCTATGGACAAAGGTGAGTTTCTGTTTTGTAATCAATGTAGATGACACAGTTGGATGCATAAAGAACTTTTTTTTCCCCAGGTGTGGATAAAAGTATGAAAAGTTACATTTGAATTTGGAAAAATTTTTAAGTTTTTGACTTTGTTACATTATTGCACACAGATTTTAGATTATATTTATTCTAGCAAATTTGCTACTAGTTTTTTTTTTTTTTTTTTTTTTTTTTTTAAACTAGAGCCAATATTCCTCAGCTTTTATCAAAGATCTCAAATAAAAGACTGGATTTCCTAGATGTTTTTTTTTTATTTTATAAAAGTGAAATCAATAATTTGATTTAACTTTTATAATTTTATAAAAGTGAGGTATCAATAATCAAAAAACTGAGCCTTAAACATGAGATGCAGCCAATGGCTGACACAGATTCAGGCTCCGTTTGAGGTCTGACTTGCCAATTCTGGTTTGGACTGGTTTTAACTTTTAATTTTTTTTTTTCTCCAAACGCCTAGATCACACAGTAAAGAGAAAAATTGTATTTATACATCATTATAAACTTTTATCTGATTTGTAATGAGCTTATTTTGTGACTAATGTAACTTGATTTTACAATACAATATTAGAAATACATTAAAAGATGCAAATGCACAAATGATTTAGTTCCTTTATTAAATAAGAAAATACAAATTTTACTGCCTAAAATGCAGTACAATAGCATTCCTAAACCTGCACCACTTGATGAGTTTTGACTAAGACATATTTACAGACAAATGTGTTTTTATCTTAAATGTATATATATGTTTTTGACAGTTTTGGTTGAATTACTGCTCTGAATATGGAGGGTTTTTTTCTACAAATGGCCTTTTTTGAGTCTGTGTACTCAAAAAAGGCCATTTGAGTACACGATTAATTATTTGACAATTATTAATCGTCAAATAATAATTGACGATTATTTCAGTAATCGATTAATCATGAATTATTTTTTTGTTTCGTCTGTATACCTGGAACTTTAGATATTTCAAATTAATTGTAAGGTCAAACAGTTTTTATTTTTTCAAATATATGCCTTCTATGGATTTAGCATATAAATCCATATAAGGCATTTACATGCTAGTTAGTTAGCAAACGCAGCAGATTTGGTGAAGTTAGGTCAGTCAGCCTTTGATTGTTTGAAATAATGAGTTCGGTGCGAACGCAGTGTTGAAGTTGCTGAATTTTTCTTGTGCGTTTCAGGCTCACTGCCTTAAAGCCACGGCGCTGAGTAAAGCCGACCGGAACGACGAGGCCTTGCAGGAATACCTCCTATGTCTGGCGCTGAAGCCGGACTGGACCAAAGTGAAGCTGGAGGCCCAGAAGGTCAGACAAACGTCTTACTAGCAACAAAGCAGCTGGTCGCCGTTCGTCTCGTCCCACGTAACCGATTGAGTCGCTCCGGTGTTGTTTGCAGGTGCTCAGCGCGGTGTTCTCCTCCGTGTTCGAGAACGAGGACATGCCCACGCCGCTGCACCCCCTGCAGGGCGGGCTGGCCACCCGCCTGATCAAACCCCCAGCCCTGCTCCAGTCGCTGAGGCCGCTGACACAGAAACCGGGCTGCTCCTCGCAGGTTAATGCGCACACAGTGCAGCCGTTGACACATTTCCGTTTCTTTTCAAATCCTGCACATTTACGTCTCAGTTTGACACGAGGACACTTCAACTCACTCTGCACCTTCTCATTCTGTCTCATTTGCAGGATTCAGAGTTCAGGGTAGCAAAAAGCTCCCCTGTGGATGGACCATCTTCCGAGCTTTCTCCCATGTCTCCCGCTAAGTCGGACCTGGCTGCAGGGGAAGGCAGCTCCAAAAGTCTGGCCAACGTTTTGGCTTCACTACCAGCGCCCAACGGCGGCCTGAAAAGGAAGCACAGTGGCGACGGATCAACCGCACCGTTCAACCCTCCGTCCAAGCTCTCCAAACCTGGTAGGAGAAAATCCCATGGCAACCTGACAGAGGCCTGATAAATGATAATGTTTTGAGACCAGTTTCAAGTAATATATTGATTGTGGCATTATAATTCAAGTTCATCCTCTAAAAAGACCAATACATTTAAATTTTGTAAAGAACGCTTAATACTGGAATGGGAAGATGTTTTAAATATTCAAAATAAATCATAACCAAAAGCAAGCAAAAAATAAAAAATACACAACCAAAACCATAAATGAAATGGATCAACAAAACTGACCTCCAAAAAATATTAATCATGAGGAGGGAAATAATCTGGTTCACTTTAAATTTATCATTTGATTAATTACTTATTGTGACATTCTCAACCTGATGCAACATATTTGCCTTTACACACACATTCTGCTTCATAAGGATGGGATTTATTTAGAAGTTTCTAATAAAATAACTAAGTAATTAAACTTAAAAGTATTTATTAGGTGGTTTTATTAACTTGACAGATGTGTAATTTTGTCTGGTTTGGTCATCTCAAGCTGTAAACAAGCCCCTTAAAAACAGATACTGTAATGTCGGAGCGCCCTCTTGTGGCTTCTTATATGAACTCCATTCATTGGACTTTCAGATAAAACATTCTGCATTTTGCGGCTTTTAAATGTGCAGTAACGTGTTTCCTTTTGTCAGATCCAACAGTTTAAGCTTTAAGGTAAATAAGTGGAGAAAACGCTTCACATTTTAGAGAACCAAGCAGGAGCAGTGCTATGAAAAGCTGTTGCACATGCATTATGGTGCACTAAAACACCAAAGGACATATTGCCTTTAAAAAAACAATTATTTTTGTTTTTCTCCAGACGATGTAAAGGCATTTCAGACGGCTCCAGTTTGCGGAGGCAGAGTGGTTCCTGTTGATTTACTGGACAGTGGAGACCTGGAGTGTTCACTCTGCATGAGGTTAGTACAGTTTATTTTTCATCATATGCTGCAAATTTAACAAAGAGATGCAAAGATTTTATAGCTTTAAACAGTCAAATAGAGTGGACAGTGTTGCCGTTTGAAGGTTAACTGCTTGCTTTTTTTTCCCCCTTCTTTTTCTGCATTGTGCTTCAGATTGTTCTACGAGCCTGTGGCTACTCCCTGCGGTCACACCTTCTGCCTCAAATGTCTGGAGCGCTGTTTGGACCACAACCCCAACTGTCCTCTATGCAAGGAGAATCTGTCTGAGGTACACAGCTGAGCTACTCTGAACGGAAAACTAGCATCAGCTACAGATGGTAGTTCAGCTACAGATGGTTCTGTGCAGTTCGGAAAAATGTGGAATTTTGAAAAAAATCTTGTCTTTCCAGAACTAATTTCTCTTTCTTTCGCTTTTATTTTTTATTTAGTTCTTTTACTCTTTGTGTCTCTTTCCTCCTTCTTTTTTCACTATTTCTTAATTTTGCTCTTTTTCTTTTGCTCATTTTTTATTTTGCTCTGTTTTTTGTTCACTCTGTTTTTCACTCATTTTTTTCTTTCTTTCTTTCACTTTTTTCACTCTTCTTTCTTTCAGTCTTTTGCTTTTTTCTTTCACTCTTTTTTGCCCTTTTTTCTTTTTTCTTCTTTCCATTGTTTTTCTTTTGATTATTTTTTGTTCTTTTTCTCTTTTTTTTCTTTCGCTCTTTTTTCACTCTTGCTTATTTGCCATTTCTTTCCTTCTTTTTGCTTTCTTTTTTCTCTTTCTCCTTTCTCTTCTCTTTATTTTCTTTTTCTTTTTTTTTCTTCCTTCCTTCTCACTCATACATCTCTAGTGAACCTCAGTATTTTGTATTTGAAATTCAGAACTCTGAAAAAGACGTTCTTTCATAAAACCTTTGCAGCCATTCTGTCTAAGGGAATTAACTAAAGTATGAAACTATGATCTTGGTACAGAAGGAGTAACATGTTCTCTGTGTGCTGTTACAGTTTCTCGCTACCAGAGGTTACAATAAGACCTTTCTGATGGAGGAAGTCCTACAGTGTTACCTTGGAGACGAGCTGGCAGAGAGGAAGAAAATCCATGAGGAGGAAATGAAGGAGCTGTCCAAGTTAGTTTTCCACAAATCACACAAACACCTGAGAGCATTAAAGGGTTAATTAAATTTCAGAGCAGCAGTTTGAAGAAAAAATGTTAAAGTTTAAAAATGATCATTCTTTGTCTTTGAGTTGGTATTGATCCAAGCATTGTATCCTGGCAACCAAAGCACAGGCTATAGGTCGCAAACTTTCCAATTAGTAAACAATATTTTTCTTGCCAGAATTTACGGAGGAAGAAAATTAGAAACTCTTTTTCTTCATTTTGAGCTCCCTAAAAATAAACTTGCATAGTTGCTGATTCTCTGCAATTCTCTTTGGTTTTAAATGGAGCCTTTACAAGATTTTTAAACCTTTGGGACTAAAAACAAAAACTGCATTTAGTGGTAATTATTTCTTGTATCTGTGTTTTGCAGTTTGAACCAGGAAGTGCCCATCTTCGTGTGCACCATGGCCTTCCCCACCATCCCCTGCCCGCTTCACGTCTTTGAGCCGCGCTACCGCCTCATGATTCGCCGCTCCATGGAGACGGGCACCAAGCAGTTCGGCATGTGCATCGCCGACGAGCTCAAAGGCTTCGCCGACTACGGCTGCATGCTGGAGGTTGGTGGCCAGCTTTTCCAGAAAAATCCATCTTCAAAAGTCTTCCACTTTGCAGATTCTCCTCAGACTTCACGCGGCGCAGACTTGATTGGTTGGATTATTTTTGCAGGTGCGTGACGTCAAGTTCTTTCCCGACGGCCGCTCGGTGGTCGACACTATCGGAGTTTCTCGGTTCAAGGTCCTCAGCCACGGACAGAGAGACGGCTACAACACCGCTAAGATAGAGTACCTGGAGGACAGGAAGGTGAGCGCTCTGATCATTTCCTGGAGTAGTTCTAATCTCACACTTCAAAATCTCAATAGAAGTTTTTTTTTTTTTTTTTTTTTAAGTCGAGAACGCGCGCTGTTGCCTTTTTAGATGATCTGTAGATCTAGGTTTATATTAAATAAATCCACTTTTTTATTTAGTCAGTAATTGTCCAAGTGATGTTTCTTCTGTTGTTCTATATGAAAATTAAAAACTGTCTTTGTAATCAGGTTGAGGGGGAGGAGCTGGTGGAGCTCCTGAAGCTGCACGACTCTGTGTACGATCAGGCCAACAACTGGTTCACGTCGCTGAAGGACAACATGAAGAGTCAGATCCTCAGCCACTTTGGACATCTTCCCAGTAAAGATCCGGACCCACAGGTTGGGAAAACCTTCTAGTTATGCCTTTTCCACTCGAACAAAGCGGCATGTTACTGGTTTTAATGTACTACACTGCAAAAACACCAGACCTTAGAAAGTCATTTTGGTCTAGTTTCTAGTACAAACGCTTGAAAAACGACCAAACTAGCTTTAAAGCAGCCAACTCTGTGTTTTAAAAATGTTTTACTGATCAAAAAAGAAAAGTCTGCTTGATAAGTTGCAATGCAAACTGTTCTCAGATTTTTTGAGTATTTTAAAAATACAAAATCATGCCTCAATTTTTTTTATTCACTAATGCACTACTTTTTGATTGGAACCTCCCCGAAATGCAAAATAAAAATTAAAGGGGTTTGAATACTTCTGCTCATACCGCATACTTGTTGAGAACTGAGGTATTTAATAAAGACACACCAATTCAATATTAATGTATTGGACCAATATTTTTTTCAATATCGCTTCCGATACTGAAAAAATTCTAGATTAGATATTGGTAACAAAGTGCCTGATCCATAAGAGTAGATCTATTCAGTCTAATTCTACGCTTTGTGCTCTGGGCGACATCATGCTTTATTATTAATTTGACATTATATTTAGAATTCCTGATTGCACTTTCTGAAACCTTTGAAAGGTTTGCTACAGGTTTTTTTTTTTTTTTTTTTTGCCTGCTTCAGTTTCTACATTGTTTATCTTACATTGGTTGCTACACTCCTAACAAATTCAAGTTGAACATATTAGATGTGTGCTGCTTTTACATGCTTTGTCCAAACGTGTGAAGCCTTAATTGTGTTGTTCTGGCACAGAGTTATCAGTATCGAATCAGCCGATACCGATTCGCTACTGAAAATCGAATCGGTGCGTCGATTCGATTTTCGGTGTGTCCCCAGCATTTAACGGTGTCTTTGTTTGGATTTGTTCCCCTTGCAGGCGGTTCCTGAAGGCCCGGCCTGGTGCTGGTGGCTCCTCGCCGTCCTTCCGCTGGAGAACCGAGCCCAGCTCACCATCCTCGCCATGAACTCCCTCAAAGACCGCCTCATTGCCATCCGAAGGGTCCTCATCTTCGTCACCCGCAAGAGGCCGCGGTGATTCGGCCTCGATTCGACCAGCTCGGGCGTCTATGCAGTTCAGAAGTCTGATTTCCCTTCACGCCGTCGCCGTTTGACTCCACCCGTTTACTTTTCGGTTCGCTCCTTTTAGTCCCGTGTCGGTCCACTCTGAGATGTTGATGAACATGTAGTCCTTCAGAGCACATCTTTCTGCGGATGGCATCAGGTTGGTTGTGGGGGAAAAAAAAAAAAACTTGAGTCATCATCACATCGTTTTGTAAAGATATGCCAGACTTTTTCATTGAAGGAACAACTTGCAGAAACATCGAAAGCAAAGTGGCTTCAGGATGAATAACGATTCCCCTCCTCCCGCACACTAAGCAGTATTCACCAGAGAGGGGAACAGGAGACGACCCACTACAGAAATCTGCTGAAAAATTGTGCAAAAACAGTTTGGGTTTTTTTGCATAGCGACACATATAATGAATGTACTGAACGTTTTCTTCCTTTTCTGTTTCTCCTCCCCTCCCTTGCCTTACTAACTTTACCGAAATATGTTCAACAAATTTCCTTGTAGAAGAACTAGCAACTGCTGCCTCACTTTAAGTATTCCTGACCGAGCCAAAACCAGGCCAGGTGTTTGGCGTGTAGCTGAGGACGATGTCATGACGACAGACGCACCGAGCCAAATTTTGTTGCCAATTTCCACTTTTGGTAAAATGTCTTATACTGCTTTTACAGACTGATACAGAACTAACAGCATTAAAATATTTTTTTCTCGCCTTGCTACGTGAGCAGGAGGCAGCTTTACACTGTGTGAGTGTGTGTGTGTGGAAGAGAACGTGTGCGCAGTTGCCTGGAAACAGGATTTCCAAAATGGATTCCAAATCCCGCCTGTTTCAAGTCAGATGGTAAAAGCTCTGAATAACGAAATTAAGGGCGCACCGATCACGATTTTGGCCAGTACCGATTTTTTTTAAATTATTTGTTTGTTCTTTAATCTTTTTTTAAATTTAGCTGATGTTGTCCGGTGTATAATACGCCTTTCAATGCTCCAGACTCTGTCTCGTCTTTGGTTCACTATTAAATATTTTCTGATAATTTTGACTTCATTTTTCTTTGTTTTTTCCAAATTTTTTTTTTTTACTTTACTGCTAACTACTTGAGACTTCTTCACTCTGTGACGACATCCACACCAAAGAGCATTGACGGTAGCGCCACCTGGTATGTAGGGCTTTATGCAAGGTGCGTTCAGAGATCGGAAAGAAGAACCGATTTCTGAGTTTCCTACCAGCCAGGACCAATAAGATTTAAAAAAAAAAAAAAGATAAAGTAAAATTTAGCAATTCGTTCACCAGACGATTCCTCGGTGCGTCTCTTGTCATGGCAGCTGTCGTGGGCGAGGATGTGATTCAGTGCAAACTTTAGACTACAGTGTGCAAATGCGTGTTTAATCCTGGCTTGAACAGATCAAAGAACTTGCGTTGCCGTGAAGCGCACAAAAACTCTGGGTGCAGCAACGGAAAGACTGATAGAAACTCATCCAGATGTTGCTGAAGTGGCACATTGTGTCCTATTGTAGCAGACCGCTGGGACAAAACAGACGTAGTTTTAGGTTGTAAGTGTACTCTTCTGTTTGTGTCTCTCTGCTCTGCCTGTAGCTGGGTGTCAGTGTGTGTAATTTGGGTGAATTATATGTATATCAATGTATTTCAGAGGCCTTTTTAATGTCTTCAAGGAACAACTTCATCGTCTTCTTTCTCTTTTACTGTCTGTAATATTATCTTGCACACAATAATAATGCAATTCCCCCCCCAGGGGGGTTTACTTATAAACAATAAGACTTATTTATATTGAAGCAAACTTGGAGACTGTTTTTTTTTATTATTTATAATTCTGCATCATTTAATTTTTTTATTTTGTATTTTTTGCAAAAATACATAAGTAAATAAAAAATCAGGTCAGCACCTTAATTTTAACTGATTTTGTAAAGTTTCACTCGCAGGAAAAAGCCCGTTTATATGCAGAATGAGGTCCAAGTTAAATTTGCGTGCATTAGCGCGTCCAGGGCACGTTTTAATTGAGTTTGCGTGACATTTTTTGTAAATGGTAACATGTGGACATATTCATCTTGAGCTGCCCCCAGTTTTATTTGCACGCACAAGGAAAACTACTGGGGTTTGTGCCAACAGCCTGAAACTCTTCCACTCAGAAGAAATTAGCAGTAACATATTTACAGTTAAAGAGGGTTCCTGGCTTACATAAGCAACATGGTGTTAAAATAGCAGACTGGTGAGGTTTTCAATAAGAAACTTTAGAAACTGATCCATCTCGCGAGGCAGTTGCATTATTAGTGTGCATTATTTCTCTACGTCATTCTGTTCCTTCAAGAAGTTTGAGCCTCCTGCGGTTTTCACAGCGTGCTGTGATTCTCTAGTGTGTTTGTAAAGGGAGCTCTTGTACATATTTTTTATTGCAAATAAAAGAAACTCCATCAAATCTTGTTTTTGTGTTTATTTCATTTACGAAACGGGGGCTATAATAAAGAGTCTGAAAAGCAGACGAACAATTTCAGAAAGTGTTATATAGAAATATTATTTCTGGATCAAATTCTCCTGAGATCTTCTGGTAAATGAGTGCGAACCTCATCCGTACTGCGAGCCCGTTGCTAGGTGACTGTTAGAATTTACTTCCGCTACTCTTGTTCCGGTCTTCCCCGCCAGAGGGCAGTGTTTGCTAACTGGTGGCAGGAACAAAACGCCTTTTTTATGTCCAAAAAGAAATTAAATGTTCTAAATTTAGAAAAAGTTAAAAAGCTTTGAAGCTAACTTTCAAATGCTAACGTTACAACAGGGACAGAACTGCCTGAGCTAGTCTGAGCCAACTAACAAATTAGCTGTGTGTGACTTTATAGGTTTGGAGCACATTCTGTAATTAAGACGTCTGTCCAGCCTGAAATCCTAAACATATTCCAACTAATGATACCACATAAAAGCAGTAAGCTGCACCCAGAGTCTTTATGCTAAAACCATAGTTACATTTCAAGGACCTCACCCAAACAAGCAGCAAAATCCTTTTTTATGTCTCCATACACAACCCAAAATCTTTTGCTGGGAAAGAGGGTTCATTTTGACAACAAAACTGGCCAAAATTCCTCTATAGCACTGTTAAAAAAAAAAGCCTCACCAGAAATTATCACAAATGCTTGATTGTGGTTAATTTTTTTTGTCTCTGATAAAGATGAACATCTTCATTTAAAAACTGCATTTTGCATTTACTTGTGTTGTATATGACTAATATTTTTTTTTAAATGGTTTGATGTTCTGTAAAATGTACGTGTGAAAATCATGCAAAAAAAGTAATAGGAAAACACATTTTCACTACATTGCAGATTTATCAAAGTGAAAAGGGATGAATATAAATGCTTTATATATATAGATCTATATCTAATATATATATATATATATATATATATATATAGGTGTTGTAATGCCAACAGCATCACTGCGGCAGCTGAAACATCTGTCTTGGTGAGACGGGTCCACATTTAGTTCTGTCTTTTTAACCAGCACTTCTTCTTCTGTAATTTGACTGCAATAACTTTTTATCCTGCTGGGAAGAAGGTTCGTCTCTCTTTTTTTCTTCTTTCAGTGATGTGGGTGTGGGGAAGTACAACAGTTAGTCACTGCACAGAACACAACACATCTGTCCATAAAACTTACAAGATGAATATTGTTCTGTAACAAATAAACAACTTGGTTTTTTGGGAGCAGTGACGGCTGTAAAGTGTAACAGCCGGTGGGAGAAAGGAGCCGCCATAACGGTCCTTTGTGCACCTGGGACGCAGATTTATTTATCTTCCTTCTCAACATGAGACAGACATATTTAAACCATTTCGTGTTAGGTATAAAACGAAAATGTGTGAAAGTGTTGCTACGTACAGTTGTGTTTAAAATAATAGCAGGCCGACATCACCAACCAAAATTTTTGGTAGAAATTAAAGTTTGACATGGGAAATAATAATTAATAGGAAGTGTAGAGTAATATAAAGCCATTGCCATTATTATTTAATGTAAAATGAAAAGATTTAAAAACAATAATAATAATATTAAAGGTGATATGAATTCATCTACGGTGGCTGCAGAGGCCCCAAATCAGATTTTGCTCCGGCTCCCATACAATTTTGGGTCGGCTCTGGCAGAGAGATCATTTTCTGTCTCTCTCTCTCTGGGCTTCCTCAAAGCTGTACTGTCCCTGTTTGGGGCGGCGATGGAAGACAGAGGGACAGAGAGACTCATGGACAGAATGGGAGGGGGAGAGGGCGGAGAATCCCGGTAGAGAGACCTGCACACAAACAGAGAGAGGGAGGGCAGCGCAGGCAGGACTCCGAGTCCGGCAGGCCGTCAGCAGCGCAGGCTCTACGGTCGGTATGTAGCAGCGGAGGGAGCTGTCCGGGACTACAGAAACGGAGGAAAAACGCTTTGAGTAGACCGAAACAGCCGTGGGATTTAATACGAAACGTGACGAGGATGAGACACAATTCGACAACTTGAAGGAAACCAAAACACGCCGTTATTCCTCTTGATTTGTCACCGTTTCTTTTCTTCTTTTTGCGAAAATGGCGAACGACTCTCCGGCTAAGAGCCTGGTGGATATAGACCTGGCATCACTGAGGGTGAGTTTGTCTCGCGCTCGCATCTTTCTTCGCAGTCGTTGTGTTTGTTGTTTTTTTTTTTTTTTAAATAAAGAAAAAATAAATAAATGTGCTGCACCGCAGTGACACAGCCCCGCGGTGGCTTTTCTTTGTCTAATATCCGCTTGGCAGGAGAGGCGAGCCGGGCGCTGCCGGCTTTACACACCAAACGAACCTCAACGCAATTACGAGCACGAGATCAATTAAACGTCCCCCCTCTTTATGTGTGTTTTATGTCCAGGATCCAGCTGGGATTTTCGAGTTGGTGGAAGTAGTGGGAAATGGCACCTATGGACAAGTGTATAAGGTTGGTGAAAACCTCCATCAGTGTGTGTGTGTGTGTGTGTGTCACAGTGTCTCAGCTGAGAACAAACCGGCGGAAACTGAAGCACAAACATGCAGCGATGTATTTTTTCCTCTCTCAGCCTCAGGAAAACGTTTATTATAGCCGACCATGCCCCCCACCTTCACCCCCGCCCGCCCGCTCCTTCCTCTGGGACCGGAGCGGTCTGGCCTGGATTATCTCTCTGATAGCGTTTTGGCCTCTCAGCTGCTTCCCCGTATTATTTTATGCATTCAGCGATGCAAACAGCAAAGAGAAATACATACTATTTAGTTTATTTTTTATAACATTAAGAGTTCCTCATTCCCGACATCCTCCACCCCTCTCGCTGCTTCTCTCATCCACGCCCCAGTTAAATACCCCCTCCACAGACCATGCTTGGCGATGGGCTGATCGGGCCAACCCCATCCGTGCATGACAGGCCTTCACCACGCTGACCGACTTGTGCGCCATTGGGTGGGCGGTGTTTCATTGCGCATTTGTGCACACCATTGCCCAGCAGGCCATTCGCCGGAGTGGCTCTGTGCTGCATTAATGGGGATGTAGGGCCTGCCCATCCACTCACATCCATGTAGCAGAGAAGGCATCCGATGGGGGGGAACCTGGTGCTCCTGCAACCCAGATTCCCATCAGGGAGGAGCAGCATCAGGATTCTGCTGTTGGCTGATAGAAATGAGGGGAAAGAAGTCAGATCTGACTTGAGTTTCTGTTGATTGTAAAGGCCTGTTGGACAGCTGGGTGCTTAAGGAAATCTGCTTTACACTTCTGAATGCAATTGAGTGATTTCTGTATTTTATGTAACAATAACAGCTACAGAGGGATTGTTTAGTTTTTTGTAATATCGGGAAAGATGTCAGGAAATTATATCTACAGCATTCACGAAAAACAAACCCGTGATTTATTTGATATCCTGTACATCTGAGCTCTATGAATTAAAGAAAGCGAGTGAGAGAATTGTGGATTTATCACAGCTGATGTCATCATGTAAGCAGCTTCCAGTTATGTCATTATATATGTATGTGTCTAGTGTTTCTGTGGGGAACTGGTCAGCTGGCATAAACACTTTTTCTTTGATCACAAGGCTTGCAAAATGTGGAACTTTGTGGTCACACAGCAGGTTTTGATGTTCAGTTCCCTTTATTTTTTTTCTTGAAATCCGACTTTTTATTTTTATGTTTTGTATGGTTGTTTATAATTCTATTAAATGAAACTTCTTTTGCATGCGCAGAAGAAGAACATAGCCGTCACACAGCGGCGCACCGTTTACAGAAGTAATAACGGATACCGCCGCCTACAGATCAATTTTTAAAGCTGTTGAGCCGCCTGCTTCAGCCACTGTTTGTTTGGATCCACCGCGTTCGCGCGTGTCTCATGTCAAAGATGAAAAAGTTGGATAAAGTGCGACCTGACCGTTCTGACTGCAGACGCTTTGAAAAGTATTGGATACGTAGATGTTTTTTTGGGTGATAAGATTGGAGTTCTTTCAGACCGCCATGAAAAAGTTGGATATTTGTTTGCTGTATGAATGTCCAATCAACAAATATTGCATTCCAAACGGTTCTTTTTGATATAGATTTTGCAACCTTCATGTATCACTTGGTTGTTTGTATTGTAAAGCACACGATATTTGGATTGGTACAAGTTATATGGTAATTGCCTTGTAAAATAATGACATTTGGGCACATGATTCAAAACGAATAGTAAGGAATTTTCAGTAAGTTGTTACAAAATGTTTTTATTTATATTATGAATGGACAATGCATTAACATTGGTATCAGAGGATGTTAGTAACTCTTTTTTAAAGCGAATATGTTTTTTACAGACCTATCTGTATTGGTCTGATTCGTAAAACTGGGCCAATATCATAAACCGTTATTTATTTTGATCTTGTTGCCATTTGTGTTTGGTAGTAGGATGGGCATGTAGTTTTTTTTTGGAACGTGTGACAGTGGCAGAGGTATTGAAATATGTATAGTATTGATTATTGGTATAGCAAGATTAATACTGTATATTGAAATCTGTCCATATTTCCGTACGGGGTACATCCCTAATTAGTATGAATCCAGCTTAGAACAATATCGGTTACAACATTTTAGACTTCAGTTCAAACTCGATTGCAATCAATCAATCAAATCATAAAATGTCGATACAATGCCATGAAGTTCTGTCCAACCCAATTATAACATCCAGTTGATCATGTAACGTTCAAAAGAAAGAGCCCATCTGATTACAGAGAGTTGTTTACTTTGCACCAATCCCCCATCCTGAGCAAGCATGTGGTGACAGCAGACAGAAAAAGCTCCCTTTAACGGGGAGAAACCAGTCTGTGAGATGAAAGGAACAAGAAGGATATATACATTAAAACAATGAAGGCCAGGAGTACTTCCTATTGGAAAGAAAAATAGCCAGAGTACAAAAAGATTGTGGCAGAAACAGTTCTGTCAATGACTTGTCCCAGAAAAGGAGGAGAAAATAAGATAATTGGTAACATTTTGAAAACGTTGACTTTTTCTTCTCTATTTTTGGCATCAGTAGTGAATAAGATAGGTTTGGGGAGTGTGTTTAGAGTGTGATTCTGTTAATGCTGCAGACTGCTTGTCATATTGTTTATCATTTATCAAAAATAAACGTCTTATCATAATAAGACTTTTGATTTATCATCGTCACGATCATTTCCAATTAATGATGTTTAAACCCTCTTAAAACTGTCTGTATTGTTGGATTCACTATTTCTTCAATAAATAGCTATAAATGTGAAAATATGATTGAATGCAGTAACTGTGTGTAGTTTACTGATATAAATCACACTTCTTTATGTGACTAGTGTCCTAAAGTAGCCTTTTACTAATGGGAATGTTTTTCAAGAGCAATATTTATGTATAGGGATACATACATAAGCGGTCACAGCCATACAGTTGCAAAAAAACCGAAGTAATCGTCTTATAGATGGTTTTATCGTTACCACAACACTACCACAAAATATCGTGATAAATATCGCGATAAAACTTTTAAGTCTGCATCGCCCAGCCCCACAGTTACAGTTGTGGGGACCTCTGTGTGTCTCTTGCCTGACTCTACAACGCACACACAGCCCAGTCTGCTGGTGGAAAAACTGGAGCCGCTGCAGCAGAACTGGGTCGGAAAATGTGGGATCTTCCAACCCAATTAAAATTGTTTCTGTTACTCAGCGGAATAAATATGCAGGACCCTTCCTGAAACCGCTGCCTGCGGGGCAGCTCTCACGCGCGCGCCGGGCCCAGCACCCGTACCGTACGCCGTCAGCAGCGGCGGAACGATCCCGAGGTCCGTCGGGTCTCCGCTTCGTCTGAGGAGGTATGTGAAATCGCAGTAAGTGAAATCGCTTTGAGTCCGACTTCAATTTGGTGCTTTTATGGACGGTGAAGCCGGCCCCGGGGCGAGTTCTTGTGGTTGCCCGCTCTGCTGTTGCACCATAATTTGAACAGTGAAGCCCTCCTCCTAATTAGGCACAGTGGATTCATTGGGTTATAATTTTTTTGTTGCTTTGGGAGCCAGAATTTCCCTCCCCTCTCACACCCTCCCCGAGAAGCAGACGTCGACCTGCTCCGTGGAGTTGTTTTCCTCTTCTTGCGACTGGGGGCCCGGCGGCGGCAGTAAACGTTTCATTAAAACCGAGTGTTTGTGGAAATGCTCAAACTAAACGTGACATTTTGGGTTTAGTTCCCCAGGATTTAGTGAATCATACCCACGTCTGCCACGTGGGTTCTGACTGAATCTGACCCAGTAACTTCTATGTGAGTGTGTGTCTTTATGTGCGTTTTGGTTCGCATAAGTGCGCTTGATCCCCAACACTTGGCAATTTGCTGCGCTTTCTTGACCAGCGAATGGCTGAGGAGGGTGACCGACGGAGGTGTTGCAGCTGTGTGCCCCAGCTGCAGCTGTTGGGATAGAGAAGTAACACAGAACGGGACGTTAGGGGAGGAGGGAGCAGCACACCAGAAAGAAGAGCTCTCAAGTTAGCTGTGTGGAAAAAAAAAAAAAGACGGGAAAAAGCATTGATGAGTGTGTTATTGCACCGTTTTTATTGGTCTCTTGCAAAGAGGTATTTGGTCATTAAATGCAATAACAAAATTGTGCTGGACGATAAATAGCCCCAGAAATGATTACAGTCAAAGATAATATTGCTGTTTTTAGACATTTTTCAACTGATAGTACTATAACGATGCATGTTAATCCTCTCCAAGACTAGTGAACTTGAATTGAACACTCCGCACTGGAAGACATTATAAATATCCAAGATAAAACGCAATAATTAAAGACAATAAATATAGCGAAAATAAAAACCACACACACAAAAAATAAATAAATAAAAATCCTGCTTGCAGATTGCTACAAGCAGTGCGTTGGACACGGCAAAGGTGTTGTAGAAGGTGCCCTTGTGCCAAAGTAGACTTTTTTTCTTCTGATATGCAAACAATAGCTGCAGGGGAAAAGTAACAAATGTGTTCCTCCAAACACGGTGGCAGCATCATGGTGTGGGGATGCTGTTGGAAGATAGATGGAGCTTAATACAGGAGAATCTGCTGTTTGTGCTTAAGCCCAATCAAAGTCCAGATCTAAATCCAGCTGGGAACCTCTGGCAAATACTTCCTTCCAGTCTGTCACGTAAAATCCCCCTCCGCTCTCCACAAACACATGCTGAAGGTATGATGGGAAATGTGTTTTTTTTAAAAAGCACTTAGAGTGTAAATGTGTGCACAATGTACTGAGTTTGTCTACAGTGTAGAGAACTTTACCATTACAGAACAGGAATCCAACAAGAACAGATTATTTAAATGGCATTGCAAGCGAGTACGGAAGTTAGATATTTCATGTTTTAGTTTTGAAGTAAATCACCTAAAAGAGAGAAACTGGACTTTAAAAAGCCTCTGGGGGTAAGACTACACTCAGCTGGTGGGTCTGGAAATCCCCCTTTCTGCGGAAATGGTTTAA
This sequence comes from Brachyrhaphis terrabensis, assembly GCA_903067065.1. Classification (NCBI taxonomy): domain Eukaryota; kingdom Metazoa; phylum Chordata; class Actinopteri; order Cyprinodontiformes; family Poeciliidae; genus Brachyrhaphis; species Brachyrhaphis terrabensis. Next base: position 20,620 of record CAEGAG010274222.1, read on the forward strand.
CCCATTTAGAACCGGCTGAATTAAAGACTTACTCTTCCTCTGCTTTTTTTTTTTCTCCCGAAATCGCCACTCCTCCAGTCGTTTCAAGCTCGCAGAGACATATTTCCTTTAAGTTCTCGAAAGGTCGAGGAAGCGCAAACGGATTCCAACTATTTTGTTTTTCTTCCCCCATGAAAAGTGGGCCAGAGGACCGGAGCTTGTGTGTGGATGTCTGCGGGGGAAGCAGTGAAATGGAGGAAGTCATCAGCGCAGCGAGGAGAAGCTGGTGGCTTTGGTGCGATGGTTAGATTAGAAAACCACAGCCCTGTTCCTGTCGCCTCTGTCATGTAGCGGCATAAATAACCGCTCCGTTTGTGAGAACCTCGAGGAGTCCAGCTGAGATTTAGGATTTTAAAAAAAAAAACAGTGTTAAGATGGTGGGAATGTTCAGACGTTTTGGTGTTGGTGCAGATCCACTCCATCAGTTTGTCCAACAAAACTCCCAAAGTTTCCATTTGAACTAATGGACATAGACAAACATACAAATAGGGTCTGTTGTAAGCTTTCTGGATTATATAGCTTGCATATATTAAAGCTACTTGCCAGACATTTTGGTAAAATCAATCAAACTCACTTATATACGATATATTTAATCACCTACAGAATGATATTTCATTGTCAGTTTTTCAATTCCTTTTCTGATTTAGCTGTAGATTATTATTTTATCAATAGAAAATCTACAAAAGCGCCCATACCTCTGATGACATCACAAAAGGCATAAAGACACAATTTTGAAGTCTTTTTGTCAGTTTTCCCTCTCCATTTGCTTGTTTTTATTCAAACACACACTTTAAAAGTAATTACTTGTACATGTGTACATGCATGTTTGTCAGAACACATGGAAGTGATTTGTAAATGTAGACTTTCTTTATAAATAGGTAATAAGGAAAACTTGGGCATTACTGTAACATCAGAGACTAAAAAGCTGCTTATTTCCCCCTGTAGTTAGAACATTAACACTTAATACAAGTGATTATGTTCAGTAATGTTATGTGCAATCGTGTAATTGCTGAGCTTCTTCTTGTTGTATTTTTAATACACTTAAATTTGACAGTAAAGGTAATTTAGAGGTGAAATAAACAGCGTAACTCATTAG
>CAEGAG010274246.1:0-20331 GCA_903067065.1 Brachyrhaphis terrabensis
TGGGATACCATGATGGCAAATTTGGAGATTGTTGCTTGTTTCAAAATGGCCTCTTCAATGGACAGACAGAAGCTAGTACTTTAAAAGCCATAAATAATATTAATTGTTTGAGTCTCACTGGTTTATGGCTGAATATGGAACCAACAGATAAAACTATGACTGTAATGCTGGACCTTTAACATCAGTAGCATTCAGCTTTTTTATTTGCCCTGACATTTTGTTAAGGTAGCAGACAAAATAAATAAATATATATACATATATATATAGATGTTGATGAAAAGAGAGGAAAGAAAAACTACAGTAAAACATGGTAAACTTGTATTGTACAACTGACTCTAAATGACTATCAGTCTTTATAAAACAGTTTATACCAGAGTCTGAATAACCTGTTTGCACTCGAATAGTTTGAAGGATTAAATCCTGCAAAATACAATGAAATAGAAGAAATGCAAAGCTTGGAAAGTGTTTGTGTTCTTCGGACCTGTTTTCTCATCCTGAAAAGTATTTTTTTTGCCATATATGAAAAAAGCAGATCAAGTCAGCTACAGATGTACCAGTAGAGAAGAGACAGGAGATTTCTACAGCACAACCAAGACCTGAATGACAATTCTGCACAAACTGGAGGCTCACATGCAATGTTAGGTTTTATTAGTGGAGTGCATCAATCTGTCAAGTGCTAAAACTTCTCTGTCGTCAGATGTTAAATTATTTTTAGCTTGAAAATGTCTTCAAAACATGTGAGAATACATTAAGGGGAAAAACAGCCCAAGCATATGCAGTAAGAGGTTTTATCAGAGAGAAAGAGTTTCAGACATTTCATTTAATGTTTCAAATGTGTCCATGTGTTTTGGTAGATACACTTTCCCTTCTCTCTCAAAGTTTTGTGGATGAGTGAACCAACAATTTTACATTTTCTTTCTTGTAAGTGGACCAAGCAACGACCTCCTGAACATGTGTAAACTTGTTAGCATGTTTAATGAGAAGTTCCACCACAAACTGCCATCACCACAGCAGTTCACTAAGAGTTCAGTCACTTTAACTCTGCTAGTGACTTTCAGACGAGTTTAACCTGCTGGGCGAAGCAGCTGCTCCTTCCCTCAGAGAAAAGTTAGGAGTATTTAAATACATGATGGCAGGTTTGTTGTGTTCATCCATATCTGCTTGATAATTATATTATCACAGGAAAAAAGCTAATAGTTAGCTGAAGAACTGTTTTCCTGAGACTCTGGAGTTTAAGCATCGGAGGCTCAGTGCAACAGTTTGGTCAAAGTCAAAATGAAAGATATGTTTTTATGTGAAGAAGTAAATGACAGACAGAAGCAGAAGATTCACAGAAGAGTTTAAATAAAGCAGAAGAAGATGAATAAAACTGAGAGGAAGTTCAACTCTTTCATCATCATTTCTGCTGCTGGTTCGACGTTTCTAACATCACACTCTCCTTCCGCCTGACTGAAGCTGATAACTCCAGTTTTTACGTGTCTGCAGGTATGATTTTCGCTTGATTATTGATGATATTTCACTCTATCTATGGAACAAAATTAAATGATGTTTATTTGTTAGACTTTCCTTACTTAAACTCAAAGCCAATTCCTGGTAAGATTCTGTGTTTTTGCAGTGAACCACATTTCTTTATTCTCCGACTGGACAGTGTCCGTCTAAAAATTGGTTTAAATATCTTTCAGTTTTATCAAGACAAACTTGCCAATTCCTTTAAATCTTACATTTTAAGTTAAAACTATTTAAAATCTGCTAAATTTATAACTGCTGAAAGCATCAAATCAAATGTAATATTATTCTCGTCATTAAAAAGCAGATATAAACTAAATCCAGGGATTTTCAGGAGGTTCCCACTGATTTAGAGGAGCCTCAGCAGCAGCTTACTTTGACTATACCTCAGGCCGGCTCGACTCTTTATATGTGAATCCTCCATCAATTTAGATCTGTTCCTAAGAACAAAGTGTTATGTTGTAAAATCTCACCACTGTGGAAAAAGCTGCTGTTAAATTTGAGATCTGTTACCAGATTAATATTCCAGAAGTTTTGTGTTTGCTTCCAGAGAAAAGCTGCTGACCTTCCTTCTGTGAGTGGAGCTGAACTGAAGGTTCATGTTGAGCTCCATGTCCTAGTCAAAGGGCCGCGGCTGCATTCCTGTTTGGAGCTTCGACCCGGTTCTGCAGTCTGGACTCCCGGCCTGTGAATCCAAACACAGCAGGGTCACGACCTCGCCCTGTTTGTTCGAGGTCGCGATAGGTGTCACAGCGGCCGAGCAGCGGCGGCCACGACTGGCTCCGGAATGACAACAAGTTCAGCCGGAGCGTTTCCGCCTAATTTGTTGGTGTTTTTCTTTCCCGAAGCCGGAGCTTAGCCGCCAGCGCAGGCCGTTTAACTCCATCAGTGTTCCGCTTTATTTTGGAGCCGCTGTTGTTCCCCTGAACCCAGACCGCGACCCGGTTCTGTTTGAACAGCCGTCCATGGGCTTTAAACTGTTATGATTACGTTTGATAATTCAGCAACAAATCCCTGAAACAAAGAGCAGAGAGCTAGTCAAACACGAAAGTTCACAGGTTGGCAAGGAGTCATTTTGCAACAGCCTGATGTTTTCTGAGGAGAAAAACTTCAGCAGACTCGGATTGGACATTTCTACTTCAGCTAACAAACATCCGAATGCTTTAGCTTATGGTTGCATCACTTTAGGTTTAAATGAAGAAAACTGGTGCTAACCTGAGGAAACGTTGCAGAAACTTACCTTGTGTGTTGTCAGCAGAGCTGCTCTGATTGGCTGCACCTATGAAAGAGCAGCCAATCAGAAAGGGTGATTGGCTGCTCAGGAAGGCTGGATACTGGTGGAGCTGTTAGCACAGCTAGCTAACAGCTAGCTGTTAGCCAGAGGTTAGCCTGGGTTCCTGAGTCTGCATGCAGTTTGCATGTTCTCCCTGCGCATGTGCTGGTTCTCCCTGGGTACTCCAGCTTCCTCCTACCTTCCAGACACATGCAGACTGAAGTTGAAGAGGAAAAGGAGCAAATGTCACTCAAAAACTTTTTTTTTTTTTTTTTTTTTTAGACAACATGGAAGTTTTAAAAGTAAGTTTTTTTTTTCCTAGAAAATTTCTGAGAGTTAATATAAAATTTAATCTCAGAAATATTTTTAGCAAATTTTCAATTCAAATTCAGAAGTGTCTTTGTTTTTTCAACTTTTCATTGTTTTTTGGTATAAATTTACTCCTTTTTTCAGTGTTTCTCAGTTGCAAAATGCTCTCAGGTTTGGTCTCCAGCTGCAGTTCAGATCTTTTTGCTCCATTCTAACTTTTTTCTGCTGCCATCCTAACAGAAAGTCATGGTTGTTTTGAAGCAATCTGATTGGCTGACAGGTTTTAGCTTTATGCTACACTGCCCCCTATGGGTGTGGCATGTTTAGATCAACACTCAGGGAATTTATGCGAGTTCATGTGGATGAAAAACAGATCCTGTTTGTCTGATGTTATGTGGTATAGATATTGGTTTTTAGAAAGACTCAGCTACTCCTCACAAAGCTGGTTGCCATAACAACCAGTGACTCAGCATTTTGGAATCAGCTTCTCTTGTTTTACATTTTTCCCAAACCAAGAAAGCCTCAGTTTAACACAGCAGCATGCAGTTTATGGTTTATGTTGGTTTTTGCATTTCTTTCCCCTTTCAAGATCATTCCTACAGTTTTACTTGATTCTTGTAAAATGTCTTTGAGTGTTTTGCCAAATTAAATATATTATTAATATGTTATTATTATAGTCTCTCCAGGCATTAGTGGCTGTAATGTATTGAGTTTTTCTCAAGTCTGTATAGAAATGTATCTTTGATGAGACTTGAGCCCAGATTTGTCTCCAATCCAGAGTATTTTAGTATTTTTCCTGTTGATGTTTATCACCTTAGAGGAGTTTGGAGGTTTTATTGGGAAACCAGAAGGATCGGATCAGCAGCGGTTCAGTCAAAGCCTCCCGGAGCTGAAAACACGTCTGACCTGCTGGTGACCTCCTGCTGTAGGCGACTGCAGCTTGCATGACTGGATCAGACGGCCATTTTTTACAGTGTATCCGTCTGTCCCTGCTGTAAAAGCAGAGCGGGCCGTCTGTGTGTCTCTGTGTGAGTGTTGTTGCTGAGTGCAGTGACCTGAGGTTACACTCTCCCTGTTCCCGTTAGCGTAAATATCCCTCTATTAGCAACAAGATCTGAAAGCTCCGATCTGTCAGAGCCGCTGGAAGCTTTTAGACAGACAACAGAGGAAAACCAGCGCCGTCTCTTTAACCCTTCCACCGGCCGCCAGCGCAGGAACCTCCTGCAGCAGCGCAGGAACCTCCTGCTGCAGCGCAGGAACGTCCTGCAGCAGCGCAGGAATCTCCTGCAGCAGCGCAGGAACCTCCTGCTGCAGCGCAGGAACGTCCTGCAGCAGCGCAGGAATCTCCTGCAGCAGCGCAGGAACCTCCTGCTGCAGCGCAGGAACGTCCTGCTGCAGCGCAGGAACCTCCTGCAGCAGCGCAGGAACCTCCTGCTGCAGCGCAGGAACGTCCTGCTGCAGCGCAGGAACGTCCTGCTGCAGCGCAGGAACCTCCTGCAGCAGCCAGGACTACCAGACAGGAAGTGGATCTTCTTTCTGAGGTTTGATTCGTTCATCAGAGGCAGGAACCCCGACCCGAACCGGGTCAAAATATGACCAAGAGCATTTGGGTTCTCTAACCAACACCTGCAGGCCTGATCTCACTGTACAGGCAGGAGAAGTGAAAGAACAAGTTTTATGTCTAAAACAAAGTCATTTCAAGAGCCGTAACTGGCCCCCGGGCCACAATTTGGACGTCACTGATATAAAACATCCCATAATATCTGGCTGTTTATTCATGATGCTGATTGGTCTCTAAAGAACCTCAGAACCAGAACCTCTGCAGCTGGACTCAGATTCTGCAGGAATTTTAGGAGATTTTTAGGATTTTAATTTTAAACATGATCTTTTCTGTGTTACTGCATGATGAAATCCTAATGAAACACTTTTACATGGATGCAGAGTAATGCAGGAACGCTGCAGGGTTATGAATGTGTTCAGTTTTCTGCAGATTCAGATTCATCTTCCTGCTTCTTTAAACAGAGCTTATCTCTGCTCTCCTCCTCTGACCCATCATGGCTTCCGTCTGCTGCCACTGTAAATATTTATGAACGTGTGAGGTGCTCAGAGGTTCACGGTCGCATCTAAAAGGCTTTCTGCCCGAACGCTGTAATCAGTCAGGGGTCCTGCTTTGTGATCTGCAGCTTCAAAATTACACTAAAGGACAGCAGAGAAAAACAGTTCAGAAAGACGAGTGTTTCTTTCTTTAAAACGTTTTTTCTTCTGCTAATTCCTGCAATTCTTTAAATCTAACCTCAACAATGTCAGTTCCTATCAAACAAAATAGAGCTAAAGTGGAAAAACTTGATGCAGGTGCATCAAACATATCAGCACTGACCTCAGAGAAGCAAATGTTGCTGCCCATCAATCTGGGAAGGGTTCAAAGGTCATCTCCAAACCATCTGAAGTCTGCAGAGAGGAAGATTATTCTCAAGAGGAAGACATGTCAGCAGATTCAGAGAAACGACCAGAAACATCAAGAGCCTTTAACCTACAGGCAGGTTCAAGGTTAAAGGTCATGAAAGGTTAGAAAAAGACTGTTAGGAAGGGTTGAAGTAGGGCAGCACGGTGGAGGAGGGATGATGATGTGGGCTCGTTTACCTGGAAACCTTTAGTGAACCAGAGGTTTTCTTCTTCACTGTGATTATAAAATAAAGTTATTTTTCACTCAGTTTATCAGGAGGAAAATCTGCAGCGTGAATCTTTTCTTCCTGTGGAGTTTAATTTAAAACTAACGGCTCATCTTTGAGCTGATGTGACGATTCGTTTCTCTCAGCAGCAGTGAGTCTCCATGTTCAGTTTATAGACGATATTTTCTAATCCTCCTTCTTCTCCTGCAGGTTAAAGTAAAGCTGGAGAAAAATCAATTCTATTGATTGATCACATTTTTGGTTTTGTGGAAGATTTAATTATTTAAAGTGACATTTTTCCCATCAAAGCTTTTCTTGGGTTTTCAGAGTGACTCCAGGGCGGCCATCTTGTTAGAGAAGCGTTTTTTTACAGCTTCTGTTTATTTGAACTTTGAATTCATATCAACAAAATATATAAAATTACAGTCAAAGTAATACAAGAGCAATCATATGACAATAAAATCTAAATCATATCAGAATAAAGTTTTAATGTTAGGAGAATAAAGTAATAAATTTATGAAAACTCCAACATGAAAATAACAAAAAAGCTTTTTTCTCATTAAACAACTTTTTTCTTGTAATTTTAAGACATTTTTCTGGTAAAATTGCCTTTTTGATCTGTTAATATTATGACTTTATTCCCATATTTACTCTGTTGTACAACTCAAAAACTGATGATTGAATTAAAAGTCACTTCTTAGAGATATTTTTTGACATTTGTAATTTATTTTCTTAGAAAATAAAACAAAAAAATGCTTTAAACTGGAAATTTGGTCGAGTGTGAAATTATTTTCTTTATTTTATTTTAAAGCCATATTTTAAAGTCAGATATTAAGGCTAAATGTTTTCCACACAATCAATAAAATGAGTCCAATGAATCCAATTTGATAGAAACAAAATGAACTTAATAAGATCACAGAATACAAAACAGGAAATAAGAAAACGTCTAAACAGAACAGAATTAAACTCAGAAACGAGGAGCTTCAGATCTGCCAGTTATTCTCAATACAGCCATTGTTCTCTGAGCTGTGAAAACTGAACATGTTTATCCTTAAATCCAGCTCTGGTGGGTCACTGACGTTTCAGGGTGGAGGAGAGCGGATTTACTGATGAACATCATCAGGATTCAAGAGGATCAGCTGAACAAAGAGGGAAAACCTTCATTCTCTCTGACTTCAGGAGGAAAAGCTGAAATCCTAAAGCTCAGTCCGGCGCAGACCAACACGGCTGATAAAAAGCAGTAAAGCTTCTGAACCCTGAAGAAAAGATGTAGAGGAATCAGAAACGCTGAGGATGGTTCCTCCTGCAGGTTCAGCTGCTGCTCAGTCACTTTAAACACCAAACTGCCTCAACTTTTATTCAACAAGATCCTTCAAAATAAAACCCTGTAATTAAGTCGGCTTTACCTTCACTCTTAGATTTACTAAACAGAGGATGTAAAGAGTGATTCCTGTGAGCTCCATAACAAACCGACCCGTTCTCACCGTCAGACGTTTGTTTTTCACACAGGACTGCAGCAGCAGGTTGGAGGTTGAAATCCTGTGTTGTTTTGGGGGAAAGTTTCTAAATCCAGATACAAACAGAGTCAATAGGAAAGGACCACCATGTTTAGAAGAGCTGACCTATGACCCACTGGCTCAACAGCAACTGATTCTGACAACAATCTGATTACATTCATATAAAAACAATAAATAAATGATTCTATACTGACTCCTGTAGTTCAGGTTAAACCTCTTTATGTGGAAAGTTTGGAGGATTTCTCTCCACTTGATATTAATTTCCTCCCATCAATCAGGGAAGTTTTACAAAGACTTACATTCATCATTCTGAAGAATAAACAATAATTTACTAGAGGAAAACATCTCAGACAGAAGTGAAGGTTCCCAATAATGATCAATGAAATCATTCAGACTGTCAGAGCATGAAGACCAGAAAAATGACGGACAACTGATGAGCTCCACCTGCAGGCCTCAGTCAGCTGATTAAAGGTTAAAGGTCAAAGGTCAGGAAAAGGTTTGAAAAAGTGTTTAGTTGAAATTGTGAAACATGTCACTCCAGTTATCAGGCATGGTGGTGGTGGGTGGTGATGTGGGCACTGGAACTGGAAGCATTTCAGTCATTTAAATCTCGTTTCCACTGATACGACTCCAACTGGACAAGCAGGATTTAACCCAAACGCAGCGCGAGGCGTTTAGGTGACACACAGAAAAAACTGAATTTGAGCATCAAGACTTTGTGTGAACGAAACCTTAGTCGAGTTTTCTGCTGTTTCTGTTTCACTGACGTTTGGTTACCTTAGATAGTATCTTTAAAGCAATGAAATGAAACAGATTTTAAAGTCAGATGGAACGAAATGTTTGATTTTGTTTGGAACTGAAGCCAGAATGTTAGGAATGAGCATTTTAACCACTGGTTCAGTCAGAGGGGAAACCATCAAACCCAGTTGAGTCATGTTAAATCCTGCGATCCATTTCACAAAGCGGTGGAGTTCAGACAGACAGAACCAGGTTTACTCTCTTCACCGATTGGAGCCGCTCCCTCCAAACCGCAGAGCTTTGTTTACCACACGCTGCAGAACGCAGCAGGCTGACACACTTCTCCACCACTTCACAGCCATTGACTGATTTCATACATGCATTAGTGCATGCATCAACAAGAGCTGCAACTTACAACTGTTTGCAGACAAGAAGCCGTCCTCCACAGACACACCATGCAGCTTCCCGCCCCAACAGCTCAACCAAAACAGTGATTAAGGTTTCAACTCTTCACCTCAACGTCAGAACTGCCGGCGGATCCACCACCAGGTGTAATTACAGGTGAGGAGACGGGCGGCGGTCCAGCTCAATCTACCTGCTTGCGTCAAAGAAGACTCTGCCTTAACCTCGAAGCGAGGTGTGCTCCGACACACGCGAGCGTTCAAAAAGAAAACGTAAAAACAGTGAGGAGCAGCAGCCGCTGCAGATTAGAGGCTGTAAACAGCAGCAGAGGAAACTCAAGGTTCAGACGAGGCAGCGGTTACTGTCTCACTGCATTTTCTGAACCGGGTAACCCAAACCCTAACGAGCTGCTCAAATGGAGATGCTGTTTCCTCTGAATCCTTGTTCTAAAAAAATGCATCAAAATTGTTTTTCTTATTGTTTTTCACGCAATAAATAAATAAAAGCTGTTAAAACAAGCACAAAATAGCAAAACAATATGAGAAAGTTCAATGCTAAATTCACATTTAAATTTGGAATAATTTCCAGAAACCAGACTGAGTTTCATCTGACATGAGATTTAAAACTAAGATAAAAACTGACGACACATCGTGGAAAATATCACAAACTGATTCATTTCATTTCTGTTTCAGATTTTCTCAGTATGTCACCATGTTCACATCCTTAAACTACAAACAACATAACGTTTCTAAAACCTTACAAACAAAGTATGAAGCTGAAAACTCCAGACTGAAGTTACTGAAGGGGTTTTAGTTTAGTCAAATGTTTGGTGTGAAGTGGAATCATAGGAAGATAAACAGTTTATCTTCAGTTTATCTTCAGTTTGCTAATAAACAAAGAAAACTAAACTTTGATAAAGGTGTTTACAATCTAACTGGTTACCATAGTAACAATAACAAAACAACACAAAAATATCAAATTAAACCATTTTTTATGAACTTAAATAAAATAAAATATTCTCTGATGACTTACAACTGAGACATTTAGGATGTTTCTAAACCAAAACCTTTCTAAACATTTTGAAAACAAGTTTGACCAACATGGAGCCAAATTCATAAACTATTCAACAGATTTACATAAATATATTGTTGTATTTAAGATACTTGTATTTTATGATGATCTATTTCCTCCCAGACCAACAGGAGAGAAAATGACCTGAACACAATCAATAAAAACTCTGTGGGAAAGTGGCGCCACCTTGTGGATAAATCTATTATCACAACAGCAATCGTTTTTTTATAATAATAATTCTGCTGCTGAAGTTCAGTTTTTAATTTATTTGGAGCTAAAAGAAATTTATCAGAATTTGGCTGAAGAAGAGCAAAAAAAATAAAATTCAACAGCTTGACTCATTTTAATTTTATTAATCATTTATGAAATGTAGAAATCTTTCTCTCTTTTCAGATTCCTCAAAAATAAAACTAATTTGGAGAAATTTATTGAATGAATTCTTTCGTGATTTAATATTTTCACTCAATAATTTATTATTGAAATAATAAACAATCATCATTTGATTTATAAAAATGCTTTTGTCCCTTTGAGGTTTTTCTGACCAGCAGTAACATGAAGCGGTCAAACTACAAAATATCACAAAACACCTTTAGAGATTAAATACATTAACATGCAGAATAAAATTAATTTGTAAAAAACATGATTATAAGAAGCAAAACGTTTCTTAACTTTCCTGGAATTAACTGAATCCAGCCAGCAGAGGGCGCTGTAGAATGAAAAGCGTCACCTGCTTCTTGTTCTAATTAGATTTAAAAGACAAAACGAACAGAGGTTAATCTATGCATTACATATAAAAGTCAATAATCAGTGTATTTAGTAGAGATGATGAGGATCAGTTTATTAACCTGTTACTATGATTATCAGTAATGATTTTACTGATAATCACAAACAGGCTGAAATAAACAAAATGTGTTAAAAAGCTGCAACCTTCGCTTGTTGCCTTATGGCAAGCCGTCTTAACATAAACTCTGTTTCGTCTGACTATCCGTAATTACATTCTAAATATCTAAAAATGCTTTATGAATAGTCAAAATTCATTTCTTAGATATCTGAATTAAGAATTGCGTGGATTCCCCTTCGTTCTGTCCAAACAGTTGCCTGCAGAATTTTATGCTTCCTGCACAACATTGTCAGTAAATGTCACAACGTAGAAACAAAGAGCTCGGCAAAGTTGGATATTTGGAGAACACAAACTTCATCAACTATAAAACTGCTTCAGAAATCTGCAAAATATTTCCTCTTTATTTATTTCCGACGAACCGAATGCACTTAAAAACAGATTTGAAAAGCTAAAAGCATTTTCAACATTAAAGTTCTGCATTTTCAAACATCCTTTTTCATTTTTTCTATTTTTTATTGTTTTATTAAACTTTCAAATTGTTAAGTAAGTCAGGGACGTTTTGACTAGACAGAATACATATTCAAGATATCAATAATGTCATTTTGACTAGTCAGAATGTTAATTTAAGATATATTAAATGGACAAGCTGTGTAATTTAATACATCTCTAATTCATTTAATATCTTAAAAAGAATTTTGACTAGTCAAAATTACAATTCAATATATCTTTAATTTAGTTTTCACCAGTCAAAACTACATTTCTCCTGTCCAAAACTAAAATCGAGATATCTTGAATTTACTTTATGACTAGTCATAATTTAATGGTAGATATTTGAAATGTGTATTTCAGACAGTCAGTAATTCATTGTAGAACTGAAGTCTCCATTCAACTCAATGGTAAATCTGACGTCATTTCGACTAGTCAGAATGAAATTAGAGAGATATTAAATAGGTATTTTATCTAGTCCAAATATAATTAGAGATATATTAAATCGTCTAGTCATAAAACAATTTGAGATTTCTGGAATGTAAGGGCGACAAAACCGAATTTATGTTAAAACGGCTTGCCATAGAAGCTCCTCATGCATGAGCAGCAAATCCAAAGAGACCAAACAAAAACAACAACATTAAGGATTAATCTGAAAAAACACAAGCATCTCATTTTCCAGCGTATCAAAAACTGAAAAGAGAAAAAACCGGGATGAGAAAAATGTTTTTTCATAAACTGATTTTGATCGATCTGTGGAGGTTTATTGACAATTTAAACAAGATTAGAAACAAAGACTGATCAATAACATAGAAATATGAATAATTTGAAAATAAAATCAATTCTGATCCATTGCAACAAACAGAATGAGGAATAAAATAAAGAAATAAATGAAATAAATTTAAATAAAAAATCAGGATGAACAAAATAAAAGTTAAGATAAAATCAGATAAATGTATTAAAACGGTGACATAAAACAAAGAAAAATGTAATAAAATCTTATTTAAATCAGTTAAAATATTAAGAGAAAACAGTGACTTTTTTATTCAATTTTGTTTTTGGTTCATTTTAATATTTTCTTTTACTAAAAGTGATTAGAAAATCAAACCTGAAGCAACAAGCTGAACAGAATCTACAGATCTTCCAGATATAAATGTTTTCATTGAATTGAGTCTAATAAATAGTTTGATTAAAATCAGTTTTGATTAAAATCCCTCTGATGATGATGATGATGACAGGAATCTGTTACCTGCAGCGGACAGAGCGCAGAGCTGAGCTGAGTCCACTGTGACTCAGTCTGAGACCGAACACGGAACCAACCGGTTCCCTCGAACCGGAACCTCCGGACTCACCACTGTCACTTGGTTCTGTCCTCTCAGCTTTTTTCTGCTCCTTTGGACCGAACCGTCTCTGATTCTGGGAGACAAACGGAGGAAATCTGCAGATTTTCTGCTTTATTTTCAGTCAGACTTCAGAGGATGAAGAGAAGAGATTAAATACTGAGATCTGACTAAATGGAAAACTACACGCTGTGGAGGAATTTCACCCAAGTTCTGTCCGAACTGGACGGGATGGGTGGTGAGGAAGAGGAGGAAGAGGAGGAAGGCGTCAGCGGGAACGGACTGCGCGTCCTGATTGGCTGCATCCTCTTCCTGCTCATCGTGTCCACGCTGCTCGGGAACACGCTGGTCTGCGCCGCCGTCATCAAGTTCCGCCACCTGCGGTCCAAAGTCACCAACTTCTTCGTGATCTCGCTGGCCGTGTCCGACCTGTTCGTGGCCGTGCTGGTGATGCCGTGGGAGGCGGTGACCGAGGTGACTGACCGCTGGCTGTTCGGAGGTTTCTGCGACGTGTGGATCACCTTCGACATCATGTGCTCCACGGCCTCCATCCTCAACCTGTGCATCATCAGCGTGGACCGATACTGGGCCATCGCCAGCCCCTTCAAGTACGAGCGGAAAATGACGCACCGCGTGGCGTTCGTCATGATCGGGGTGGCGTGGACGCTGTCCGTCCTCATCTCCCTGATTCCGGTGCAGATGAACTGGCACAGGGCTCTGGAGGAGGAAGTGGCGGCCATCTTGGACCGGAACTGGACCAACTCCACCAACCTGACCGGAAGCGCCTCGGCGTCCATGAGCTGCGTGGCCAACCTGAACAAGACCTACGCCATCTCCTCCTCCCTCATCAGCTTCTACATCCCGGTTCTGATCATGATCGCCACCTACACCCGGATCTACCGGATCGCTCAGACCCAAATCCGCAGAATCGCGTCTCTGGAGCGGGCGGCGGAGCAGGCTCAGAACCAGGGCCACGCAGTGACCCGGAACCAGCAGCAGCACCGGGCCGCCGACGAGGCGTCGCTCAAGTCTTCGTTCAAGAAGGAAACCAAAGTCCTGAAGACGCTGTCCATCATCATGGGTGTGTTCGTGTTCTGCTGGTTGCCGTTCTTCGTCCTGAACTGCACCGTCCCGTTCTGCGACCCGCCCTGCGTCAGCGACACCACCTTCACCGTGTTCGTCTGGTTCGGCTGGGCCAACTCCTCCCTCAACCCGGTCATCTACGCCTTCAACGCGGACTTCCGCCGGGCCTTCGCCACCATCCTGGGCTGCAGCCGCATCTGCTCCAGCAACGCGGTGGAAGCTGTGAACTTCAGCAACGAGCTGGTTTCCTACCACCACGACACCACCTTCCACAAGGAGGCGCTGGTTCCCGCGCAGCCGCAGCAGCGGCCCCGCAACCTGAGCTTGACCTTGGATGACCGGCTGGAGGACATGAGCGCCCGGTTCGACGAGGAGTCCAACATCTCCAGCGGTTCTCCGAGCCGCGACAGGCTGCTGCTGCTGGAGGACAGGGCGGAGGTTTCCCTGGAGACCATCACACCCATGACGTCAGCAGCAGAACCGGACAACGAGGTTTTCATACCAGGACAGGTCCATCAGGACGGATAGGACCCAGCAGAACTCATCGGTCCAGGGTGGCACTGATTGGTTTAAAAATAGAAACTGATTTGTTTCATACCAGATCGATTCCTGATTTGAACTGATTCTTTTCTTATTTTCTTTTCTCAAGAAGAAATTGCAGTTGTCAGTCATCCCTCTATGACGGATTGTTAGGGTTATAAGGAGAATAAAATCAGAAAATTAGCAGAATAAAGACACAATTTTATAAGAAAAAGCTTCAATAGTTACAACCTGATGTGATCAAATCTGTTCATCTGGTTGTTTGTCATGTAAAACTCCTGATAATAATTTCATGCTAATGTGTTAAAAATGTGTCTATTAAATATTATATGTAAAACTTTTACCAAACTCTCACTTCACCAGGTTCTCAATGTTCCTCATTTTTAATTTTTTATGTTGAGTTCTCATATAATTACTACTTTATCCTCACATTATTTTAGACTCTATGAGTGAATTCTTGTAATATTCTGACTTTATTCTCTTATTAAAAATAAAAATCTTAGTCCGACCCCAATATTCATTGTTTACCTGAATTTAAACAAGATGGCCGCCCCTGGCCAGCTGACATCTCTGAACTATGGAAACCTGAGGAAACAAACACGTTTTCCAAAATAATAAAAATAAACCAGAAATGTGATTAATCAATAAAATTGATTTATGGCCCAGTCCTGCTGGTCATCAATAAATTCTCTGACATCATAAGATGAACTCAAATGTTACGAAAACAGTTTTTATTCATTTGCTTTTTGTTAATACTATGAAGGTAAATAAGGACAAAACAAACCACACCAAAACAATGCACTAATGTCTGCAGGATGACTCAGCATTTTTATCAGCTGTATTATATTTAATGTTATTATTCAGCCAAACAGTTGGAGCTCATTCAGTTTCTTTCCTGTCTGCAGTTTGTAAAACGTTGTTCCTTCGTCTCTGGAGTTTCTCTATAGAAGCTTCTCATTGTGTTTTACCTTCATGATTTAAAGACATGAGACGTTCAGCACATCCACACAACATGTCTGTAGAAATGAGTCTTCAGTGTTTAGCAGATGGAATAAAAAGTGGAGCCGGTCGGTTTAAGGACGAGCAGCAGCTGAACTCAGACCGGGTTGATCGGATGATCATCGTTCACCTTCAGCATCATTTCATTTTTCTTGGAACCTTTTCATTGTTAAGCTGCTGGAAAATCTTTGAATTCAGTTACAGTAAATGAACTGATGGAGCACAGAATGAGTTTCTGAGCAACTTAGTAAAAATATCACAAAAAATATTCAGATTTGTGTTTATTGAGCAGCTTTTCTTCAGCACTTAGGTGTGAAACAATGCATTAATTTCTATTGTGCATTAAATTTGAAAGAAGAACCTGGGATTTAAGATCATTTCATTCATTTTACATTTGCTAAACTCAACTAGTATAACAACTTAATGAAAGATTGCAGCTCCAGAAATCAGTCTGTTCGCTCAGTTTTAGGTTTTATGCTGTGAAACATTTTGCTGAATGGAGAAAATATAAATCAGATGAAAGTTAAAACTCTAACATCACATTTCTCTACATAACAGTGATTAATAGAAACAAAGAAGAACAACAGAAGTTTCTTTGACAAACAGTCATAGATGTTGTCCTAACTTTGTGGGTTTTTACACCAAAATATGTTTGCTGGTCAACATCAGTATTTCCTGTTTGACGGTTTGGTAAAAATCTCCTTCTATTGGCTTCAGCAGATCCAATCAGGAGTTATTCCTTCAGATCGACCAATAGGGTGGTCAGAGGGATGTGTGTACATGAATGACCAATCAGTAACTGTTGTGTCATTTTGGTTGCTAGCTTTCTGTCACAGATTGTTTTGTTTTGTCATTAAGTCAAAATAAACTAAATCTGTTTGAAATTCATAAAGCTCCATTAAGGATTTTAAATGAAAAATTTACTCTGAACATGAATTCAGATGATTCATTTGGGGACAAATTAGGCGTTTAGATCTTCACCTGATCTTTAATGTTCAGTCAGTTTGTTTTCCACAATACAAGCTAACATTAGCATTGACCTTAGCATTGACCTTAGCATTGACCTTAGCATTGACCTTAGTCAACCTTCATTTTTTATCTATGGGTCGGTCAATCAACCCTTGCTGTGATCAATCAAGTTTTGCTTTGATATTTTTTTGTTTCTCTATTTTTTTAAATCATTTTATTATTATATTTTTTGTTCTACATGACAGTTTAGTGAAAACATCTTTTATCTGACTGATTTTGACCTTTTCCTAAGACAGACTATAGAACTGTATAGTCTACTGTATAGACAGTAATACAACTGCAAGACTATTTGTTTTTGTTTTTTCCTGTTAAATGAAGCTAAGAAGAAAAAACATGAAATGTATCTACATAAAAGTAATATAAAACTAAGTAGAAATAATGAATTGTTCAACTTAATAGATTCTTCATTTTCAGCAGGATGTAACGCTGGAACATTTTCTAACTGAGTGGAAGTGAACAGGTCTGGTGGTTTTGTTGTCTGAGTGCCTCTGGTTGTTCTTTCATCTTCAGCCGGTGTTGAGTTGAAACGGAGCGCCGCTCTCAGGGCGCCGCACCGNGCCGCACCGTGACCTCCAGCCGCACCGTGACCTCCAGCTGGGTTTCACAGCAGGCTGAGGCTTCGCTGCAGCCACATCTGATTCACACCAGAACGTCCTGATAATCCCTGAATAAAAATTATATTAAGTTCTCAGAAACTCATAATGTCAATGAAAGAAAATCAATTAACTCTAAAAATTCTGTTGGATTATATTTTGGGATGAATCCAGCCTGTTCTTTTATTTTTCCTCTGAACTTTCAGTTTATGTGAGCCGAGCAGCTTTACTTTATTTCTCTGATCTCTGACTGTACGTCTGTTTTTCGAACCCTCCTGCTCTCTCTGCTGTCGCTCCTGCTAGAATATTTATGCCGTAATGAAACTTTTCTTTGACACATTTGATATGAAAGCTGATGCAGCCTGAGGCAATTTCTGATCCGATCTGCTGCAGATTCACTTCATTCCTTCTTTGTTTTGGTTTTGTTGCTATAAAACTTTAATTCTCGATCTTCTTTTGCTCTTTGGTGTTTAGTGAAGTAAAAGAAACATTATCAGTAAAGACTCAGGAAGCACATTCATCACATTGTTCATATTATTTTGTTTCTTAATGACTTTTAGTCTCAGAAAGCAGCAGGAATATTTCTGCAGCCCAACCAGGAATCATTGCTATTAAACAATAAATCAAAAGTGCATTTAAAGATCACATGGTGCAGACTTTATGCAATAAACATTTTGTAAAGCATTTAAATGTTTAAAGATTTTACGAAAAAATGTTTGTTTTTAATTAATTATTGTATAAATAATATTCTTTTCATGATGCTGTAAACATATTTAGTCTTTAACTTGGTTTTAATTTGGTATAAAGTTCTTGATTCTCTGTGCTTATGCATTTCTTCATCTGTTATAATTGATAAATTGATATCATTATTTATCTCTATCAGAAGATAAATTATGTCTGAATATCAAGATTACATGTGAGATTTTTGTGACCAAACATAAAAGCAATCTGTTTGTAGAGGAGCTGTGTTAGCATGTAGCATGGTGACATCATCAGCAGCTGAGTGATGAGCTGAGGAGTTTTCAGCTCTTCATCCTGTGTGTCGGTCCGTTCTGATCGGGAAACGGCCCTCAGACCCGGCGGAGGTCACGGCTCCCACTTTTAATCACTGCAGTAATCAGAGCAGAGCGGCGGCGCTGATTGCAGCTGCCACTCCGCCGATGTTCAGAGGCAGAAAGTGGACTCTTCTGTTTGCCGTCAAGAACTCGGGACCATCACCCATTTCAGCTAACGCACAAAAACACTCTTCATCCTGATGAGGAGACAGGAAAGTCACCTCAGATCTTCATCGGCCGGCTCACTAACACTTGATCTACAAACACTAAGAAATCATTGAACTGGTTTTAAATCTGCTGGGCTCCTTCTGGGTAAATCCACCAAATCAAATGAAAAGTAAATAAACATGTTGTTGTGAACAGCTTCATTATCGAATCAGAGCCGTTTGTCTCAGATGAATCAGAGTCTCTGCGTATATTTTCTATATCATACATGATATTCCTGGAATTTCTGGTTCTGTTGTGTGTTTCCTCCTGTTAGAAAGCAGCTGTTCCTTCCCACTGTCACCACATGCTTGCTCAGGACAAGGAATCGCAGCAAAGGCCATGACCTGATGCAGCTGACTTTCACTTTCTGCTGGTCATTTTTAGAATTATTATTTATTTTACCCAACATGTTTGGAGAACGAAACTAATTTCAGTTTTAGTTTTAATTAATTTTCATGGTGTTTTAATGGCTTTTTAACCAATAAATTAATTTCTTATTTTCAATTTAGCTCATATTCTTTAAACAACCAGCAGGGGGCGTCAGAACCCAACAACAACAACAACAACAATGCTGAACCTCAGTGTCTTTTCCTCTGTTTTAACTCACACTAAACAATCTCTCATCATTGTATAAAGTAAGTACACCCCTGTCAGTCACATCAACAGACCATAAAACACTTCAGTCCTCTTTAAGAAGCAGGCAGTCGGACTTTAAGGCGTCTTCATCATCACTGTTCTCCATTTTATGATTGATTTATCCAACAGTATCAGAACCGTCTATCAGTCAACCATCTGGAGGCAAAATGCTTCTGCAGCATCAGTGTTCCTCACCACAGCAACAGAGATGCAAATGATCTATAAATTCATAAATTAAGTGTTTTGTTATGTTGAAGACATCCAGATGATTTTTAAAATCATATTCAGCAAACGGAGCAGCTTCAGACCTGGACAGGTGGAAACATGAAGCACATCTGTTCAAACCTTCTTGTTCTAAAAGTTCATTTTTCTGTTCCAATAATAAACCTTTTCTGAACCTCCATAGACAGAAAACAATGTGCACTGAAAAAAATGATTTTCATCTTTTTTCCACATTTTTGACCTTCTGCAAAGGACTCCATTTTAGAAAACCAACAGCTTCTATAATTTAAAACTACTTCACAACCTTCTAGTTCTCTAAAAGCTGGGGAAATATATTTGAAGGTTATTTGATGGCAGTTGATGACACAGAGAAACCATCAATATTTAATCCAGTTTCTACAAAGCATGTAAAAGTTTGTAAAGGTTTGTAAAGATTATTGGCATACACATATAGGAGTGATGCTTTTGGTAATGCTAATCTAAAACAGAAACGCTCCACAGGATCAGGTTCAATATTCTGTCTGAACTCAGTTGTTATGGAGATTTAATCTGCTGGGATTTAATCTGCTCACCAGCAGCTAACAGGATGAACTGGTTGGAGCTAAACTGGATCTTTTTCACTGTTTGTTCTGTAACCTGAAAACAGATCATGTTTCTGTTTGGCTGCTGGTTTCAATGAGCCTAAAGGTCCAAATGAATGACTTTTGTTAATTTACCTGATCATTGTGTTTCTGATAAGGTTCAGTTAATCTCTCTCTGAGGTAAAGAAAGAGCAGAGAAGCTTCCCTGCTTTAAAACCAAGGAGAGAGAGATGTATCCGACTGAAAGGACTGAAATAATCCGTCCATTCATCCGTTAAAACTCGGCCTCCTCTGATGGCCTTTTGACCAAACTTTAATAAATGATGCTGCCCAGCTTCAGGACTCTCAGTGAAAAACAAGGTGACATATTTGTTGCTGATCGATCCAGACTGGGCGGAACGGCGCGTTTTCTTTGCCTCAGTTCATCCTCCCTCACCAGGCAGATATTTGGCAGCGTTCTCTGGAGGAAGGAGTTGGGATCTGTGGTGAGGCCTGAGCTGAATGAGAAGGAGCTGGCCGCCGACCACCGGGTGTCAGCGGGGGGTTAAGCCGTGACCCAGATTCCTGCAGGAGTCTTTGTCCTGCAGCCGGGAGAAGATCCTCCCCACCGGCTCCTCATGGAGCCCAGGAGCAACCAGAGACACAACCAGCTTCTGTCCTGGAGGAACCAGGAGGCTGAAAACGTTCAGTTCATCACAACGTCAGTAAAACATTTTAAAGGTTATTCTGATTAAGACTCATCATGAATTAATGGACACATTAACAGTGTTTTATCTGAGGTTCGCAGTCGGGTTCAGATCTGACCTCAGGTCCAAACTTCATCACGTCAACCTGGTGACACACTGACCGTTACCTTGGAAACCCACAGATCATCAGCAGCTGGTTTACATTACAGATGTGCAAAACTTTGTTCCATGAAGGTAAAAAAAATGAACAATTTAGTAATTCTTGTTTCCATCCAATAAGAAACAGGATTAAAATCACGTGAATAAGTTTGTTCACTGGATAAGTCATTAAAAATATCCTGATCCTGCCACTTCCTGTCGACTTCTTCGTCTTTTCCTCCAGTAGAAACATCCAGCTGTTGATCACATGACATGTGATGCAAAAATCATGTTTTCATTGCAGTTTTGCAAAATATATTAATTTTGAAACACCTGGAGCTGAATCTCATCCTATAAAAACTCTTTATTTTTTCTCAATTATTCTGTTTCCGTTAAGCAAATAGATTTTT
>CAEGAG010274248.1:0-13611 GCA_903067065.1 Brachyrhaphis terrabensis
ATGCGAGAGGTTTTGGTAGTGTGTGAGAGACAAAACGTAATTTTTTGGAGTGTGCGTGGCTATTTTTTTGGAGTATGCGAGACGTTTTGGTAGTGTGTGAGAGACAAAACGTAAATTTTGTCCTAAACGGCCCCTCATACATCTGTGGTAACAATAAGCAATTACATTTACTTCTAATAGCAATGATGAGCTTACCTTTACTTTTGATGTCTAGACAGTTCACAAATCTGTATGCACCTTATCCACTTACTTGAATTTACATAATTCACTAAAAGTAGTTGTTAGAATAAAAATGCTATCCATAACCCTTAGTACTTTGATATTAATAAACCTTATTTTTTCTTATGTGTTCATTGCGCAAAATTGCATGTCCTTTTTTTATCTTCATCTAGTTGCACAAGTATGAACAACGGAAGGAAACTGTTATTTCATCCAGCTGTCATGCTGCTGTAGGCACCCTGAAGTTGGCTACACCACAAATGTAGCATGCCAGTTGTAGAATAGAAAAGGTATTTCTTTATTTAGTGACTGGGGGTCGTTAATTTTCAAAACTGACTATCTACATATATTTTGCATTTGTTTTTTTTACTGCAGGAAAAAAACTGCCCAGTTTTTTCTGTTAGGGCAACACAACAATAGGGAAACAGGATTATGCAATATTACTGATTTTATGGCAAAGATGTGAATAGCGATTAACCCACATCTTCCTTATTTTCTCTCTTTTTCAACTATCACAGTGGCCTCACTCTTGACCCTGAGTTTTGTGATCTTAATTAAAAAGATCTATATCAGGTACAGGCATGCAGGATGGTGAAAGTCCATCTGAGCTGCAAAAAATAGTCTACTGCAGACTTTTAATTAATGTTGTTCCTAAAATATTATTCGCAATCAAATGTTTCTTTTAAAAAACTTTTATGATTGCAGTATTGCACACACTGATATTGTGATGGAAGCTAGAATTTGATTAATTGTGCTTAGTTCTGTTATAAGTGAGGAAAGAAAATGTAGAAGCCTTTAGGACAGCAGATCGGCAGTTTGTGAAATAAAAGAGGAATGGACCACACTGCTTTAGTTTTAGCTGGAAACAGTCAAATCACATAAGCAATTTTTCATGGCACTTTCATGCCAGAACGTTTTTTTGCAGGTTTGAAACCATAAGTTAGTAAAATCCACTTAAGTGTCTTTACAAACTGATTGACTTGCATGTGAGCATTTTGATGGTGACAGTTAAGGTATAAAGGTATACTAGTAGGGGGTCCATACATAGCCCCAAAAGAAATGTATTAGCCTTGACAGACTGAAGCCAATTTGAGTTTTTTCTCATTTCTTTGTAAATTTCATATCAGAAGGTTTGAAGATTTCTGTAGGAATGTGAAACATGACTGTCGCTAGTAACTTTTGCAGTACTCCCAAAAGCTCTGATTCATCACTGCAGGCTGTCAGACTGTCTGATGATGCAGAATGACAAACCTGTTCTCTAATCAAATTTGTCACATCGTGCGAGGCAGGATCACAAGGTGCAGTCCCGGCCGACACATTTAGGAAAGAGCCTGCATGCGTGCAGACAAGCCACTTTGGTTTAAACACCAATTAAGCCTTGTGCTCCGGTTATATCTGCAGTCTATTAGATTGTCACCCATCACTATTAGCTGGCACTTGAAGCCCTCCGGCATTTTGGAAAAATAATTACATTCTCCCTGCGTCATAATTACCACTTTGAAAGTGGCTCTTTCAAACACTAACAAAGCAGGCACTCACTCCTCCGTCTCCCCATTCCGCTCGCCCTGAAGCTCCGCTGTTCTCATCACGTCTGTTGTCTCCCCAGACACTAATGAAGTGGTTTAATCTCGTAACTCCAGAGGATTTGTCAGCAGAGGAGTGCATTAATTAAGCTCTTATATGTTGTCGTCTTGAAGTTTTCCCATTTTGACAGACGACCGAACATTTAAACATGTTTGCCTTTGTCACTCTTTGACTGCGTTTTCTGGGACAATGTGTTGATGCAGTTCATCAAAAAGATACTAAAACAGTAATATATTTTTACAAAGGCCAGACGTTTCAGATTTTTTTTTTTCTTCTTGACATTAGCAACTCTACTTGACTCTAAAACAACATGCCTTCGTTTTGGCCAATCAGCAGTTTATTTCTAATTACGTCTTGTATTTTACTTTTATGTTGTTCTGTCAGTGTGTGTGATTTTTCTTTTACTCAAGCTATCCATGTTTGGTTTATCTCTGTGGTGATTTTGCCTGGATTTCATTCTACTAATGTTGATTTGGTTAACTTTTAGTGGCAGCTTTAGTTTTTTTTTTAAGTAATCTTTGCCAGTAATTGCCAGTTGTGGCATTTACTCAAAGAACTCTTAGAAAGCAAGCTGCTTATTTATCCAGCTTCTGAGTGCCAAGATGTCTTCTCTGTCAGAAAGAAATGTAGGCCTATTTTACATGAGCACTCGCCTCAGTTAAATCTTTTAAAGTCCTTTTCTCACTCGGACAATAGCGTTGAAAAGTAGTTACTTTGATGTAGCTTTTTCAAAATGTCCCACTGTATTTATCTCTGTTAGTTGGGAAAGGAAAAGAGATTTTGGTCTGTTTGAAGTTTGAAAGTATTTTATAATGGTACTCTAAAGGATGAGGGACTCTTTTTTTAAAATATTCTTTACGTATGGTGAGCAAATGTGACGGTTGTATGTGTCTTATTAAGGTTTTTTTTTTTTTTGCAATCACAAGTAATTAAATTCACAGTGAAGGACAAAGACAACTACAGAATAATGCTAAATTTAGAAGGTACAGAAATTGCATCCTTCATTACAGTTTCTCTTTTTTGTCTCCTTCTCTGATGTTCCTGCAAGTCAAAATATGAGCTCTTCCTGAAGTCCACAGTCTTATAGAGTCTTTCAGTTTTGATGGTTAAAACATCAGCTTGTAATTTTATTTCTTTTTTTATTATTTATTTCGAACATGATGGAAGTATAAAATCACACACAATGAACAAGGAATGCAAAAGACATATTTTTGTACCACAATAATCCATGCTCAAAAAGGAGTAGGAAGAAGTAAGAAACTTATGAACTTTGTGTGTTAAACTTTAAAGCAAAGCGTATTGCAAACTCAAAAACATTCATTCATTCAGGTTTATTCAAAACGGACAGACATAATGCATTGTAAATATAAATATAAAAATATAAAAAACAATCCAGTGCAAGTATCTGTAGAAAAATTGCTCATTTGCAAGACAAATTTATCTGAGTGTTCTTGCACACGATATATCGTAGTATGACAGATAGAGGTAAGAAAGACATTTGTACAGGCTTGTCTGCTTCAGCTGTAGCAAGAATACGTGAAATTGTTAAAAAAAAATTGTTAAACCAAATTGTTGTTTTTTTTCTTGAACAATTTTATTAATAAATATCTTTCTTAGCGACTGAAACTGATTCTCTCACCATGTTATGCAATTACATTAACATGTTAGTGTGACTGATACTAGCACTTGACAAAGCAGCAATCTAACCCCCACACACAATTTCAAGAGGCCCCTTCATAAGGCATGCATATCTCAGTTCTGCACTGAGTGCCATCCTCACTGCTCAGTGTCGAGAAGAGTGTCAAACAGCTTTTTTGTTTTGTTTGCCTTACTTTTGTTGTTATGAAGGTCCAATTCAGAAAATAACTGCTTTTGTGATTTTTGAATATAACATTGTGCCCCTTTACAGAAGGCATGCTTCATCTTTATTGCTGGTGCTTGAACATATTCACATTTCATCACACTACAACAATAGACTTCAATATATTTTACTAGGATTTAACATGTTAGGCCAACAAAATCTAGTGCGTTATTGTGAAATGCATGGAAAATAACTCGTTTTAAAATATTTTACAAATGGAAGCTGGAAAAGATTTTCATGCATTTAGCCTGAAGTCTTATTAGCTTTTCAGGCTCTGTTATAAAAAAAAAAAAAAAAAAAAAAAAAACCTCAGAGCATGCTTATGCCACTCAGGTGGTTCACATGGTTTTCACAGCACATAAAATTTTGCAGGTTGTCAATAAAAATGAAGCCTGGGTTTTATCACATCAGACCAGCATGTTCCACATATTTTCCTTCCTCTGCTTGGCTTATGCCATACTTGAAATATGGTGCCTTTATTAATCTCGTTCAACAATAGATTTGTTGTTGTCAGTCTATTAAAGGCCAGATTTGTGTGAGAGAACTTATGGTTGTCTCCAGAGGCCATATTGGCTTCTTGGCTGCTTCTTTGATTAATGTTGTAATTGCCCTACATGCCAATTTAGTATAGGTGGCCAGCTGTGTCTTGCTGACTTCTTTTTTCCCATTTTCGGATAACAGACTCAAAAAACTGTGATGCAACTTGGTTACAGATAGTTGGAATCCATTTACAAATGTAACTTCTGAAGGCAATTGATTCCACTTCGTTGTATTAAGGGTTATTTATGTAAAAGTGACCAAGTACAACAATGACACAATACTTTGTTCTGTTCAACCACACAATTCCAACAAAATTCATTGACGTTTGAGGTTGTAACCAGACAAAACCTAGGAAAGTTAATGGAGTTTGAATACTTTTGCCACAACTTGACTTACTCTAATTCCCTCTTATCTCAATTTTTCTCATGCTGTCTACGCAGTAAATGGATTTAATTTATATAGTGCTTTTGTACTCTTTGCTGACCACTCAAAGCACTTTACTCTACAGCCACATTCACTCAGTCGCACTCACAAACACGCAAACATTCACACATCAATACGCAGATCAGCAGGCAATTTAGGGTTAAGCGCCTTGCACAGAGGCACACTGACATGAGACGGAAGAGGATGATGGGATCAGTCTCACAACCACCAACCCTTCTTTGCAAGGCAACTATTCTTCCCATTGATCCAGTCGCCCATGCATGTTATAGAAATGAGGGACGCACATGGTTCTGATCCAATTAAGGGAACTTTGCAATATGAAAGCCGAGTTCAATTAAACCAATGGCCTCTGATGACCGATATCTTCCAAAGTACAGCTTCCATTTGGCGAGTGAACATGCAGCACTTGTCACCCAATAGCACTCAACCAAGACTTGCTTCCCTCCCATGAACTGGCACACACCGAAATTTGCAGTTTTTTTTTTTTTTCCTTAATTGAACCCTTGCACTCAAAACTGTCTCAACTTACAGGTGCAAAGAGTGAGTGGAGTAAAGGAGCCAATGGCATGTTTGTCTTGCACCATCTGCAACAAAAATCTGATCCCTTTGCTCAAGCTCTTGTCAAGATTTAGGGTTCACCTGCATGCAAGTGCAGTCACAGACCCACGAAATGAGATCGATGGAGAAGGAGTGATAAAAAGAGACATCTTCACATGCACGCACGTATGAAAGAACTCCCTGAAGTGCTACTTGAGCCTGCAGTCGTGATTCATTCTGCAGGGTAGCTGTAGCGTGAAGCGAAGACACCAGTATCTATAACACGCATGTATTATTTATGAGTGGCGGTGTGGTGCAGCACACAGAGCTGTGTGCAAAGGTATACATTAAGGGGAGGAGGCTCCTTATTTCTGCCTGTTAGAGGAAGCGTCTGACTTCTTATTACATTGCTGCAGTTTTGCTAAAATAGCAAAGCTGTGGGGCGGAGATCCATCTCGCCTTTTAATGGTTTGTCTTTTTGAGAGTGTGTACGTGTCATTTCATGCCAAGGTTTGTGCGAGCCCCAGCGCTCGTACTTGCAATCACAGCTGTAAGTGGCCTGCAATTTAAAAAAAAAAAAGAGAAATTGAAGTGGGACTGGCATGGAGACAGACAGACATGTAGCGGTGCAAAGTTGAAAATGCAAGGAGTCCTTGATGAGAGCCATTCTGATTATTCCTGACAGGAGCGAATAGCATTATAATTACCTACTCGTTGTTTCATGGAAGAATGAGTTTTGCTTCAAAACAGATACATGCCTCCCACTCCTCAGTTGTGTGTTTTGAAAACGAATCAGCAAGGTGGCCATTTTGGCTCTTCTAGGACCCTCGCAGTGCAATAAGGATGTTTTTCCTCTCATTGAAGGAGTCGTTTCTGCATTTTTAATCTCCATTAGTCTCCAGCCCTGTTGGATAACTATCCAGCTTGGGTGCTCTGATGCTCTCGAGTCTAATGTTTCTGACATTTTATGCAGCCATATCAAAATCTTTTATAGCAAACCTGCATCTTGTGGATAAATTTTTGATTTCAAGTCAGGACAAGTCAAGTTTGTTTGTATAACCAAATATCACAGCTAGGAGACATTCAAGAAGGCAGGAAAAACAACTCCATTAAAAAAGAGTAAGAAAAGCTCACAGTTCCTAAAGACGTAAAGTCTTAAAGTCTTTTGCTTTTATCATTTTCCACGTAATGTTGGAAAAATGTTGGGAAAAGATAACAGTAGCATGAAAAATACCTATATTTATTTACCAATTTATCAAGTAGCTGCAATTTCCATCCAACCTATTTGTCCACAAATGAGGCTGTTTGTAGAAAGATGTGGTGCTCTTTCTGTGACTGCTTTGTAAAAGGAAAATGGAGGATTGAGGAAGTGAGAGAGATCGGCAGCTAAGGGCATGACGTATACTGAAGTGGGAGGGGTGTCCCCAGTTGGTCTGCGTCGCTTGCGAATACGAACGTCTTGTGACCACACATTGACTGTGTTCTCCTATACTTCTGATGAAGTATAGGAGAACCTTAAGATTTTCTCTGATAACCATGATTCAGTTTTACAAAGAGACTAAAAGAAAAGTCGCCAATCTCTTAACCTCACCAATGAAAACAACCAGAGTGGCACTACAATGTGGTGCAACTTACGACAATACCATCTAAGAATGGATTATTATTTTAAACTTACCAGTAATTGTGAAAAAAGACACTTTAATGTCTCAATTTGTCATTGTGCGCTGCAAAGCAGACTGGAATAGATTCCAAGGATCCTTGTGTACACCTACAGATTGAAACAGAAGTCATTATGAGAAACAATTTTAATAAACTGAAAATTAATTTTGGATAGAATTGTGGCCCCAAAAATTGCAATCAAATCAAATAATGAGGTAGTAAATACAGATTCCTGTCCCTGCTGGGCATGTGGATTTTGTTAGTTTTGTTGAATAGATATTTAATAGGTGTTGAATTGGTTACATAAATTACGCCATGTTGATTAAACTAAGTGGAATTAGAAAAGATATTTCAAGAAATATGTCTATTTATCAATATGTTGTTAAAGAGGAACATTGCTACTTGGTCATCTTTACTTTTTTTCCCCCCAAGCTGCCTGGCATCATCTATGTTCTGGGAAAAGACGAGAAGCACTCCAAAGTCATGCAGAAATAAAAACCCTCATTTAAAGGATGAGTTGTATTCCAAGAAGCCATTCTGGCTTCCAAATGATTAACTTAATAGTAGGAGCTGCAATAAGATGTGTTTGCATTCTGGTGTGTATGTACATCTCGGGGACAGAGGGTTACAGTCTCGAGCCCTGCAAGAGCTCCAAGGACAAGCAGTGAAGGGTAGAACGGGTGATTTGTCTCAGGATTGAACATCCCCCTCTCCCTGGTCGCTCACAGCCCTTTCTGCTCTCTTATCTTATTTTTGTCTTAGTTTGAAGGTGAGGGGCATTTCTCAGTGCTGGCTTGCATACGTTTTCCCAGCCAATAGACTCGATTTGGTGCGGGGTATCGTATACTTTTGCAGCCATTTAAACAAATGCCTGAACTCTTTTTTTTCGTTTTTGCTGTTTACCGTCATGAGTCTTCAAATAAACATAAAATCTCATACTCACAAAACTGTTAGCTCTTAGATTAAAACTAAAACTGTGTGAAGCTAATTAATGCATTTCATTAAAATCTACTTTTCTGAACTGGATGGCTGCTTTAGCTGCATATCTAGATGTTTTATTTGTCTAGAGTCTAGAAAATAATGGTTATAACCTCTGTCTTCCGCTCCATGGTTCTCCTGTGTGCTGTTACCCAATCCTTATGTTCCCTGTGTTTTTTGGTTTTTTTTATTATTAGCATTATTATTATTCTGCTAGTGGCCACGTAGCACCAAAAAAGTGTCAAGCTTTCACATTTGTCATGCAAGCAATAGTCTCATAGCTATTATGTGACCCTTCATATTGTTTTTGTCTTTTAAAAGATCCAGATAAAAGCAATGCTATATCCAAAAGAGAATAGACACTAAGTGACCTTCATTGTATACATACATAGAAGAGTTTAGTTATTCACAAGTTTCCAAATTGCAGCTAAAATAGCAAAATAACTTTGAACCGTTTACAACTCCTATTGATTCTGTTGTTGAATGAGTTTATGCACACAGAGGTTTCACACTGGGAGCTGCTGAAAGTGTTAAGTTACTGTAATGAAGCCTATTATACAGTATGATGGGCAATAGGAACATTATTAGAAGATTAAAACTTGATCACTAATTATAATGTCAAAGATGAACTAAGCGAATATAAATTGCAGTTGTTTTAAATTCCAATTTAAAGCAGCTGCCCCACCATGTTAAATTATGCATTAAATGTGATTAACAACAGTTGATGTTAAAGCAGAGGTCAATTTAATGCCCCACCCTTTACTTTCAGACTTTTAGAGTCAAAAAAAAAAAAAGCTACAAGAAAAACAAAGCAAGTTTTTCTTGCTTCAGATCTAAAGACGCTACAGAATAGATGCCATCAACATGTATTGGTCTTCAAAAGGTTAGAAATCCATCTCTAAGGCTTTGGGACTCCTACAAACTAAACTGCGGTGAGAGTCATTATTCACACAGGGAGAAAATATAATATGGTGGAAAACCTGAGGAGTGCCTGGCCTACCAAAATTATTCCATGAAAAACAACTGCTGACCGAAAAGAACAAAATGTCCTCCATCTCCAATTTGCTATAAAACATGTTCTATGATTATAGAGTCTGTTGGGAAATGTTTCTGACTGATGAGACAAAACCAGAGCAAGCTGTGGGTTCCATTTGATCTGGTGTAAAACTAAAACAGCGTTTCAAAAAAGATCCTCATAGCGGGAGTCAAATATGATGGTGGTGGCGGCATTGTGATTGTCTGGGCATACGTTGCTCCTCTAGGACCTGGATGACTCAACATAATTAATGGAACTATAAATTGTGCTCTCTACCAGAAAGGAAGGAGAGGGAGATTATCCAGCCATCAGCTCATGATTTTAAGCTAAGCACATATGGGTAATGAGGCAGAACAATTATCTGAAGCACAACAAGAAGTCCACCTCTGGACTGTTCAAAAAAACAAAAAACAATTGGAGTGGCCTAGTCACATACAAATGTTTTGTAAACTGCTCATGCTCAAAAACCCTCCAATGTAGCTAAATTAAAGCAATTCTGCAAAGAAAATTGGACCAAAATTCCTCCACAGCAGTGTCATTGTCAATTACTGCACATGCACAAATCTAGTTGCTGCTGCCAAGGATGGCACAATCAGGGGACAATTACTTTTTCACCCAAGGCCAAATTTAGTTGGGTATTTTGTTTTCCTTCAATATATGATGCTTAATGCTTTGGAAACATCAATTTATATTTTCATAGCTGGCTACACAACAATTTGTCCAGTATT
The DNA here is from genome assembly GCA_903067065.1 of Brachyrhaphis terrabensis. Taxonomy (NCBI): domain Eukaryota; kingdom Metazoa; phylum Chordata; class Actinopteri; order Cyprinodontiformes; family Poeciliidae; genus Brachyrhaphis; species Brachyrhaphis terrabensis. The sequence continues at coordinate 9,587 of CAEGAG010274248.1, forward strand.
TTGCAGGGTTATGTGGCTGTTCCTATTTAAACAGGATTTTCCAGTTCAGTGTTTTTCCTATGTTATTCATTAAATCTTTACATTGTATTTCCAGAATGACATGCTACTTTCCCATGTCATTAGTGATTATGGTCAATAAGTGATAAAGATTTCTGATGGCCTAACCAAAGTTTTCCTATGGATTTTGGTGGAATCCTCCCAGATTTGAAATCCAGTTAATTTGCCTGAACATCAGCAGTGAGACATTAATAATTAATAAAAAACATTACACATGGTGGACAAAAGCAAAAGTGCCTGACCTGAAAATTCAGACAAATGCACCTGCTCTTGATCGTTTGAAATGTTTATACTGTCAGGATGTATTCTCTTGAATATTTTGTAGTCAACCTAAGTAATAGTAAAATCGTATTTAAATATCTAATTTGATGTTGGTTTCTTGTAAATGTGCCTATTGTTGTATTAGCTGCAACTCTTAGTATACATATGAGAGAGGGCTATGGCAATATCTGAATCTACTTGGGTGTAATAGCAGACTAACATCCCAGATTACAGTAGTGGATCTGGTCAGTAAGTAGCAGTGGTGGATCAATAAGAGCTACTTATTGATTCTGTGGCTAATATCCGACTTAAATGCAGTAATGTAAAAGAAAAATTATATATGACACTATATTTCATGTGCATCACTTGCTTTCCATGGAGACTCAACACAGGCAGGTGGACAAACATTGTTGAATTCATGTGTTTCATGCATTTATACTTTTATATCTTATAATTTAGGGTAAGGATTTTTAATATATTTTGACTATCGGTCAATAACTGAAAGTTAACTTCAACTCAAGATTCATTGAACATTACCCATGAAAATTGTTTTTCTGTTACTTTAATGGGCGGCAGAAGATGGAAACACTACTAAATGCTTGTGATAAATTCTATCAATACAAATATTTTTTCCTTTTACTTGAACAGATGCTCGTGAGCTGGTAGTCCTTATTTTTGAGGAATGTCTCACTGTTGTTCAGGAAGAAATTAATTTCACCTGTGTTATACGTTCTGGTTTTAGGTTGCTTGTAGAGGGTCTAGTCAACATCTCGTCTCCCCCTTTAAGATAAACAAAATAAAGACCAAACATCATGGTGTGTCCTAATCTGCTTTGTGATCCTATTTTTTCTCTCCTGTCTTCTCTCTCTTTTCACCATTCTGTCAGTTTGATTCCTCCCATTTAGCATCCTGCGAGTCCCGTTAAATGATTAGTAAGCCCACAAGTGAATATATGCAAAGCCTCTTCCACTCCATCAGCGGCTTAGTGAGGAGAGAGCTTAAACACACCTTGCTAAATCCCTGTCACACACATTCCTGTAAAGGTGCTCTGTAAAGTGAGCTAATATGGCAAATACAGCATTTTTAGCTGCCTAACCACCGTATTCTGAAGCAATGTTGGGATTCTTGTCTGAAACACTTGAAACTTGAGATTTCAAGGTTTTTTTTGTCCAAGATCACATTCCCATCCTTCCAGGTGACTGCATCAGATATTATTTCTGAAGGTTCAACTCATCAAAGTATCCTATTGAGTTTCAAATCCTCTTTGCTGGTGGGGTTTCCGGAGTCAGATTAGGACTAGACAAATGTGACTGAGCAGTCATCCCAACACCAAGACCGCTCTGTAAAAAACCAGACATATATGGGTCCTTCGCTTGCGGTGCCTGTGTGTATGTATCAGTGTACAAGCTGCAAAGAAGCCCCGGTGTGAGTATCAGCAGACACGGGGATAAGAAAATAAAGCTCTGATACATGCTGCTCTGTGTTATGGGCAGAGAAAGTGTCAAGAACCTCAGTGTGTTTCAGCTCTAGCGCAAAACCTTTGTTCTGAGTGTTTAACTTCCACTGCCAGTGAGTGTGTGCTCTCAATCCGGAGTAAAGCACATAGTGAGAGCAAACTTTGTGTCGACATCTTTGCATGAAATACTGAACGTGCTTCTGCTTTGACTAAGAAGGTCTGCAATCTAATCTAGTCGGTGTAGCCAAATCACTGTGGCGTCTCTGTTTGCAGTGCTGCACTATAGCTCCTCTGTGTATTGCAAACACAGACAGCTGCAACGTTTTTGGCAGAGCACATATAGATTTCTATTGCTGACCCCTACGGCTGCTTCTTAGAATGCAGTGCACTTCCCCCACTAACAACCACGATCACTTTAGGTTTTTTTTCCCCTCTCTTTTCCATCTTATTATACTTATTTGCACTTGCTCGATGTATTAAACATTGGAAGGAAATGCTTAGAGCAAATTAATTAATTACATGCAAAACTCACACTTACTAAAATCTGTCAAAAACAAATATGGATTTACAGGGAATTTTTTTTTATTATTTTGGGTCAACATGGGTTCATGTAAAGGTGCAGATTTACATGAACAGATTTATTTATTTTTTTAACTCTATCCATTTTATTAACAGCTATTTGCACAATAAATAATTGTTCCGAGAAAGTTATACCAGACCATATTGTATGGATGAAGTCTAAACTTGGAAATGTTCACTGGAGATGTTACAGCACTCCTGTAAATTAGGCTGAGTTACAATCTATTTAAGAATTAGCTTTTACAGTGAACAAAATATCCGTCCATCTAAGCTTATTTGGGATAGCCACGTTCAAGAAATCCAGACGTCCAACTCTTCATCTTTTATTGCGAGATTTCAAATATGTATAGCCCCTCCAGCAAGTTCTGGTTCTGCCAGAGGGGCCTCATCCCAATCGGGCGTGCACAAAAAATCGTTTTTTTTTTTTTTTGTCTTTTTCCACACTTAAGTTACATTGCTATATACTTGAATGGATTTCACTTTTTTTTCAATAGACCAAAATAATACAAAAAAACAATTATTGTGAAGCCAACAGAAAATCATACATTTTCTTTTTTTTTCTTTGTGAATAAGAATATTAATAGTGTGGTTCATGTGTTTATTGAACCTCCATGAATCAATACGTTTAAATCTTTCATCATTGGATCCATTAGGCCACGTTTAGCGTACAGAATCAGTAGATGTTTTGAGAAGAAATTAATGCGGTTGAGGAGTATGTATACCTCGATGTTTACCTGGACAACAGACTGAAATAGAGATGCAACAGTGAAGCTGGAGAGGTTGCCAGTCTACCTTTGAGCAACATAGAATTACACAAACAACCACATACATGCACTCATACCTAAGGGCAATCCAGCAAGACAGATTAATGTAACGGTCACAGTTTTGTGTACCCGAGGAAAATCTATGCATGCATAGGGATTACATGCAAAGTCCATGCAGAAAGATCCTAGGCTGGGATTTGAACATTCTTGACACATGGCAACATTGCCACCAACTGTGTCACTGTGCAGCCCATATGTTGTCTCATTTGATCAAATCCTATTAAAAAAAACAATTAACTTTTGTGGTTGTGCCTAACAAAATGGGGAAAATTCAAGTAGTGAATTTTCCCCATTTCTGGGAAAAATAAGATCAATTTTGGCCCAGACTTCTGGTCGAATACTGGTCTCCATCCAGCGTTCCTGGCCTTGTGTATTTATGTACATGTTTACACTGAATAAGTGCATGTCGGGGTGTGTGTGTGTGTGTGTCAGACTTTTGTGATCTGACTATGGAGATCATCTTCGAATGGTTCATTCTCAGGATCTGAGTCTGTAGTGTCCGAGTAGCGATAGTGACTCGGATGCTACAGAGCCTTTTCTACAAAGGGCTTTGTAAAGCTTTGATGGCTCATTCATTTACCTTAAAAGTATAAAGTACATAAAGGGAAGACCAATGCACTTCTTGATCCTTATTCAGTTATTCAAAAGTGAGAGTTTTATCTTAGTGGAAAGTGTTTTGGACCATAACTTACTGTGGCCGACAGGTGCAAATGCGCAGCAGAAGAGAAAACATGCAAACAAAAAAGAAAACACCCCCGAATGAAATGCAGCAAACAAAAAAGAAAACACCCCCGAATGAGTCATTCTCAAAAAAGATATTATACGAGTGTGTAATTTATATATTTTTT